>MJUU01071889.1:96564-126863 GCA_002080025.1 Modiolus philippinarum
TTCATTTAATCTATTTATATTCTTAATTTTTGTATTTATTTTATTTTTTTATATCTTATTATTACTTTTATTATAATTTTTTTATCTATTTATTATTTCTATAAGTGTTTTACTTATTTTATTATATTTTATTATTCTTTATTTATTATTTTATTAACTTTTTGTTATAAATTCATTTTTTTTAATGTTATTATTTCATTATTCTTTTTAATATTATTTTATCATTATTTACTTAATTATTATTATAATTATTATATTATTATTATTATTATTACTAATATTTATTATATTTATTAATTTTATTTATCATTTTTCATTATTATTGTATTTATTCATTTATTACATTAATTATTATTTAATTTAATTATTAACTTTTTGTTTATTTATTATTTTTTTATTATTTTAATCTATATTAAATTAGAATTTAATTGTTATATTTTCAAACTATTGGAGTTCTCTTCTTTTTAATCCTAACCCTAACCCTAATGTATATAACACTAACTTTTATGTATAACCCTAACCCTAATGCAAATAACAATAAACCTTACGCATATAACACTAACCCTAATGTATAACCCTTACCCTAATGTATATAACCCTCAACCTAATGTATATAACTCTAATCCTTATGTATAATCCTTATGTATATAACACTAACCCTTTTGTATACATATACATANACAGTAACCATTATGTATATAACAGTAACCCTGATGCATATAACCCTAACCCTAATATAAACAACCTTAACCCTAATGTATATAACCCAAACCCTTATGTATATAACTTTAATCTTTATGTATACAACTCTAACCTTATATAACAGGGTTTACTCCTGGTTTGCATACATTTAATTACAGGTTTATATAAACATACAGGAAATTGTTGTTTTAATAATTATAGTCTGTTCTTTACTGGTAATTAAATTTTACCTGAATTTTACCAAAAGAATTATAGTTAGTAGTTAGAATTAAAAAAAATATATTCAAGCATAATATTAGAAAAAAAACCAAAAATAATCGTTAAAAGAAAAAAAATAATATTAGTTGAATATGTTTCATTATAAACATTGCTGTTGTTTAAACATTTAATCAGAAAAGACCGATAGTAAGTCCCAATTTACAGATAAATAAAGCTTTTTTGAAATAGTTTAACTTGTTGGATATTGTACTGATATTTATGTGTATATGGCTGTCTTAACATGTTCCTACTTTTATTCGGCTTACTTCCACTGAAATCTGTTGTTGCATTTATTTATCTAGACAATTCAACATCATCTTCTATCACAAGTTATATTTATCTTTATTAGAAATGCATAATTGTATCCCTGAGGGTTGAAAGCATATATATAGATACAGACATAAAGACGAAATACAACATAAAAATAAAATATTCAAAATTTTACGACTCTATACGTATATTTAACATTTCTTTTATATTGTTGATGGTGAACCATGCAATCATTTGTCCACTTTTCTCAGTATAAGTGACTTTTTTATAAATGGAGCAACATATTGCAAGTGATCCGATGAAGAGATATTGACACCAATAATGCTGCAAGCACTGCATACCCAGGTGTGACCATCAAACTGTACTATTTTCACTATAAGCAATGCATCTCACGGTTTAATAAAGAAAAAAAAAATAGATATATTCTGAAATCTGTTGTTGCATTTATTTTGCAATCAAAGAAAAGGTGATAGTCATCTTCCAGTATGCTGAAAACTGAACATAAATGCCAATTTCGGTAAGGAGTTTATGTTCAGTTAGTTTAAATTTTGTTAGAATATTTCTAAAATTTTATCTGGATGTGACACGTAATATTCAATTTGTTTAAGTTATTTATATTAAATTTTCTTGAAATACTTTTATTTTTTTTTAATTAAGAGTTTTGTAATATTCATTTGATATTTTTTTTTAATATAATAAACTTGTATTTTTACTTCTCTTAATCGTTTGTCATATTTCTATGGTTTAGTATAAAAACATATTTCGGATGTTTTTTTTACACATATCAACCAAGAATAAATTTCCCAGAATTTGTTTTACGCGAAAAGCATCCTTTAGTTTATGGTCTTCCAAGCGTTTAGATTTTATCTGCACTGATGAGACATAGGTTGTCGAAATGCGCATATGCAGAAAGTAAATTCACAGTGACTTCGGTATTTAGTTATTTAGAATGGGTTGATGTCTCGGTTGATACAATTACTGTGAAGTCTTAGAAGATATTAAGATATTTGAGCTTCAATAAATGATTCTAGTAGTTTTGCTCGAACAGTTAAATTTGAGGACTTTTTCACACCAAATAAGCAAAGGTGAATTCTTATGAATGAAATTTCATTCACCAACTTCGCAATATACTTGTTCTGCACCCTATCCGGATGTAAAGAATTTAAGGTAGGAATCCATGTAGTAAACAGAGTTGTAGGTTAAGATTGGTTTTACCAAAGAATCAAACAAGTTTTTGACTACTATTGCCACTAATCATATGCTCTATATACCTGTTCTTTAACATTTTCAAAGAAGTTATTTCTAAATTTAACAAATGCATTTCAAGGTTTTACACAATTTTATTGAGAATTTTGTTTTACTTTTTCACTCCACCGCCAATTATTTCAAAATTTTGAGATCTTATCTAGCCTATTTTGGATTTTTTTCTTACTTTAAGCATAATGCAGATCAAACATACAAAATGCATACATATATTTATTGTATTTTTACATTTATGTATTTTTTGTACTTATTTAAAACAAACTATAGATCTTCAAGGTATGTGAACCTATTGTCTTTTTTGTTTATTTAACTATTTAATTAGTAGGGTAATTAAATGTATGCAAACCAGGATGACACCATATAACAGTAACCCTTGTGTATATAACACTTTCCCCCAACCCTCATGTATACAACACTAACCCTTATGTATATAACAGTAATACTTATGTATAGAACAGTAAACCTTATCTATATAACCCTAACCATAATGTATATAACAGTAATTTTTACCCTTATGTATAACCCTTACGCTTATGTAACAGTAGCCCAGTAACAATTATACTCTTTACCATAATTTAACCCTAACCCTAATATATATATATATATAAAATCCTAACCTTTATGTAATAACCCTAACCCTTATGTATATAACCGTAACCTTTATGTATAACTCTTACCCTCATAAATATATATGTTTATTTGTTTTGTCTTTGTCATACTGTCTCAGTTCGTGTTGCTGTGAATTGTCATGATTTTGGATTTATGATTTTAGAATTTCCCCTTTCCTTGTTCTTGCTTCGGTATTCGTTTGCCGATGTACCCTAACTCTTATGTAATAACCCTAACCCTTATGTATATAACACTAACCCTTATGTATAACTCTTACCCTCATGTATATGACACTAACCCTTATGTATATAACAATTACCCTAACCCTTATGTATATAGCAGTAACGCTAACTCTTAATCATAATTGTAACTAATGCTAACACAATCTCTAACCTTTGTATATTCTGTATTCTATAACCTAATCTAAAGCTTTCAAATAAACAGTAACGTTAACAATGATATCATTCCCCAATGATGATCAACTTTACCTTAACAAAAGTAACCTTAGACTAAACTTACCCGTTATCATAACCTATTCTCTAATAATATTTAACATTACCCAAACCTCTAACCTTGGGCTTTATTAGTCTAAGCTATCCCTAACCCTAATCCTTTTTCATAACTTCACCCTTACCCTTATTAGATCTGTTACCCTACTCATACCGATGGATATCATATTTCATTGAAAACACATAATGAAACTATGACTAAGAATTAACATAAATCATCAACGACATTGATATAAACTTCAATGACAGAAACATAATAAATTAAAACAAGATACGGATGTTAAGAAGTGGAAGAAGAAAATAAACGTCAAGTGAAATTGATATTAAAGACAATATAAACTACAAATACAAACATAAAGATTATCGTGAAGTAATAAAAAATATGACAATAAATTGATATTAAAGACAATTTAAACAATATACAAATCAAAACATCTAGAGTATCATGAAGTTATAGAAACTATGAAAACAAATTGATATTGAAGACAATATGAACAATACATAGAAGCCCAAATAGTTAACGATCACTTGAATTGACACAACATATGAAAATACACTGATATGAACATCAAAACACAACTGTTGAAACCTTAACATTGAGTGATACACCATATGAAAACACACTAATGAGAACAATAAATATAAACAGAAACGTTAATATATCAATATTAAATGATACGAACTATTAAAACCTATGAATGTGAACACCAAATACAAGCATAAATGTTAATTAAGACTATAAAGTGATATTAAAACATGTAAACATATGAACATTAACACGAATGTTAACACCAAATACAAACAGAAACATTGAAACATAAACTGACGCAAGATATGTAAACATATGAACATGATACGAATATGAACACAAAATCATACACCCAATGTTAAGTATGACTATAAAGTGATATGAAACATGTGAACATTAACACTGATATGAACAAAAAATATAATCAGAAACATTGAAATATCAAAATTAAACAGCATTCATATGAACTTAAATGATAAAACTGAAACATAACTTGAAATCTCCAATGAATTGACAAACATTAGGACAACATATAGTCATTGATATGAATATTTACACAAAAACAAAAGACGAAACTTAAAATATCAAGATCATATGATACAAAACATTATAGATTAACCACATTCATGAAAACTTGATTGTAAGAGCACTTTGCCAGTTTAATTGATGTTTGTTGACAATCCCGCACCCATGACCAAGAAAGACATGGATGTAGCGTTGCTCGACAATTAGCAAAGAATTCCGCTTAAACCGGTGCTAGGGGCCGTCTTGAACTTACTATGAGGTATGAGCAAAGCTCATTGTTGAAGGCCTCATGGTGACTTCAAGATGAAGAACAACAATAAAAGCGTTGTTCCCTTGCTTGTTTTTTACCATGTATTTGTAGAGACTTTGTCTCATGTGCATTTCCTCCATATCCTTTCATTCATCATTGAACATCAAAACGCAACATGCAACATGAGATATGAACAAAAATACGTGCATTACTGTTAAAACATTAACATTAACTGATACAAGATATGAGAACACACTGATATGAACACCAAATACAAGTAAAAATGTTTAAATATGAACATTCAACGACACAAGATATGTAAATATGCAAAAATTGACACAGGTGTTTATACCAAAACACGACACATAACGTTAAGTATGAACACAAACACAACAATAAATGACAACAAATGCAAACTTGAACAGCAAAACACAATATGAAATGTAAAATATGAATACAAACACAACAAAACATGATAACATAATGACATCGATATGAACTGTTACATGAAAGCACAACATGATACGTTAAATATGAACATTATTACAACAAACTATGAAAATGAATTTGAACTTGAATATCAAGACACAACATGCAACATGAAATATGGACAAAAATACAAGCATAAATAGTTAAACATTAACATTAACTGATACACTATATGAGAACACACTGATGTGAACACCAAATACAAGTAGAAATGTTCAAATATGAACATTTAACGACACAAGATATGTAAACATGCAAACATTAACATGAATGTTTATACCAAAACACGAAACATAACGTTAAGTATGAACACAAACACAACAATAAATGACAACAAATGCAAACTTGAACAGCAAACCACAATATGAAATGTAAAATATGAATACAAACACAACAAAACATGATAACATAATGACATCGATATGAACTGTTACATGAAAGCACAACATGATACGTTAAATATGAACATTATTACAACAAACTATGAAAATAATTGTGAACTTGAATATCAAGACACAACATGCAACATGAAATATGAACAAAAATACAAGCATAAATAGTTAAACATTAACATTAACTGATACACTATATGAGAACACACTGATGTGAACAACAAATACAAGTAGAAATGTTCAAATATGAACATTTAACGACACAAGATATGTAAACATGCAAACATTAACATGAATGTTTATACCAAAACACGAAACATAACGTTAAGTATGAACACAAACACAACAATACATGACAACATAATGTTAACTTGACATGAAAACGTAAGATGAAACGTTAAATATGAATACAAACACAACGAAACATGACAACATAATGTGAACTTCACATGGAAATATAAGATGAAATGTGAAAAAGGAACATAAACACAACAAAGTATGGAACCAAAAGTGAACTTTGATATCAAAACATAGCACCAAACGTTATAACATCGACATCAAGTGACATTAAAGGTGATACATAATGACATAATGTAAACTTTAACACAGAAACATACTATGAAACGTAAAATATGAAAAGAAATACAACAAAATATAAAAACAAATGTGAACCTTGACATCAAAACATAACGTTAAGTATGAACACAAACACAACAATAAATGCAAACTTGACATGAAAACGTAAGATGAAACGTGATATATGAACACAAATACAACAAACGCGAAAACATATTGACATTAATGGAAACAAAACTTAAATAAACCATTAAATATTTGTTAAGAATGACACAATCACATCTAAATATGTAAACAAATCGATAATGAAGACAATATACAATGAACAATAAATACCAGCATAAATATTTAAAGATCCACATTAAGTGATGAATGAGGGGTTAATTTAAGGCATCTGGTAATAAATAATGGTGATTTCATGGTATTATGTTAGTGAAAATGGTGATTTTGACGTGATAGTTTAGCGGCGGCGGCGGTGTTGGTGGAATAATAGTCTATGGCGGCGGCGGCGGCGGCGGCGGCGGCGGCGGCGGCAGCAATTATACCTGGTATATGGCGCAGCAGCAGCAGCAGACAGACCTTAGTATTGACGAGAAGCAGCAGCAGCAGACAGACCTTAGTATTGACGAGAAGCTGCAGCAGCCATTATGCCTTACATATGGCGCTGCAGCAGCAGCAGCAGCAACAAACAGTAAAAGGGCCGATAAAGACAACAAAAATTCGATAACTTCATCGAACTTACAACATGAAACATGAAAAATGAATACAATTACAACAAAATAATAAAAACTTAACGACATTCATATGAACTTGTGCATCGAAACACATGAATTATGAACACAAACTCAACAAAATACGAACTTGTACGTTGAGATAAAATAAAATGACGTCGAATCTCGTACTGAACGACACTTGTTAAAGGTAACAGATATCAACTTGACAGTGTGATCAAACGATTGAAAAGCCTAAACATACCCGAATTCATATATCACATGACTAAATTATCAATAGTTTGGAAAAAGACCAATCTAGGGTCGATCTACGGCCGACTTAGGCCGAACTTTGATTTGTAAGGGTCGATATCTCTATTACACTACACGACAACACTGTAACACCTACACCAATCACAATCACAGAAACCTCAAAATCACCATTTTTACTAACATAATACCATGAAATCACCATTATTTATTACCAGATGCCTTAAATTAACCCCTCATTCATCACTTAATGTGGATCTTTAAATATTTATGCTGGTATTTATTGTTCATTGTATATTGTCTTCATTGTCGATTTGTTTACATATTTAGATGTGATTATGTCATTCTTAACAAATATTTAATGGTTTATTTAAGTTTTGTTTCCATTAATGTCAATATGTTTTCGCGTTTGTTGTATTTGTGTTCATATATCGCAATTCATCTTACGTTTTCATGTCAAGTTTGCATTTATTGTTGTGTTTGTGTTCATACTTAACGTTATGTTTCGTGTTTTGATGTCAAGGTTCACATTTGTTTTTTATATTTTGTTGTATTTCTTTTCATATTTTACGTTTCATAGTATGTTTCTGTGTTAAAGTTTACATTAATGTCATTATGAATCACTTTTTATGTCACTTTATGTCGATGTTATAACGTTTGGTGCTATGTTTTGATATCAAAGTTCACTTTTGGTTTCATACTTTGTTGCGTTTGTGTTCATTTTTCACATATCATCTTATATTTCCATGTGCAGTTCACATTATGTTGTCATGTTTCGTTGTGTTTGTATTCATATTTAACGTTTCATCTTACGTTTTCATGTCAAGTTTACATTATGTTGTCATGTATTGTTGTGTTTGTGTTCATACTTAACGTTATGTTTCGTGTATTGTTATAAACATTCATGTCAATGTTTGCACGTTTACATATATTGTGTCGTTTAATGTTCATATTACCTGTATTTGGTGTTCACATCAGTGTGTTCTCATATGTTGTATCTGTTAATGTTAATGTTTAACCATTTATGCTTGTATTTTTGTTCATATTTCATGTTGCATGTTGTGTTTTGATATTCAAGTTCACATTTATTTTCATAGTTTGTTGTAATAATGTTCATATTTATCGTATCATGTTGTGCTTTCATGTAACAGTTCATATCGATGTCATTATGTTATCATGTTTTGTTGTGTTTGTATTCATATTTTACATTTCATATTGTGCTTTGCTGTTCAGGTTTGCTTTGTTGTCATTTATTGTTGTGTTTGTGTTCATACTTAACGTTATGTGTCGTGTTTTGGTATAAACACCTGTGTCAATGTTTGCATATTTACATGTCTTGTGTCGTTGAATGTTCATATTTAAACATTTTTCCTTGTATTTGGTGTTCATATCGGTGTGTTCTCATATCTTGTATCAGTTAATGTTAATGTTTTAACATTAATGCATGTATTTTTGTTCATATCTCATGTTGCATGTTGCGTTTTGATGTTCAAGTTTTCATGAATGTGGTTAATCTATAATGTTTTGTATCATATGATCTTGATATTTTAAGTTTCGTCTTTCGTTTTTGTGTAAATATTCATATCAATGACTATATGTTGTCCTAATGTTTGTCAATTCATTGGAGATTTCAAGTTATGTTTCAGTTTTATCATTTAAGTTCATATGAATGCTGTTTAATTTTGATATTTCAATGTTTCTGATTATATTTTTTGTTCATATCAGTGTTAATGTTCACATGTTTTATATCACTTTATAGTCATACTTAACGTTAGGTGTATGATTTTGTATCCATATTCGTATCATGTTCATATGTTTACATATCTTGCGTCAGTTTATGTTTCAATGTTTCTGTTTGTATTTGGTGTTAACATTCGTGTTAATGTTCATATGTTTACATGTTTTAATATCACTTTATAGTCTTAATTAACATTTATGCTTGTATTTGGTGTTCACATTCATAGGTTTTAATAGTTCGTATCATTTAATATTGATATATTAACGTTTCTGTTTATATTTATTGTTCTCATCAGTGTGTTTTCATATGGTGTATAACTCAATGTTAAGGTTTCAACAGTTGTTATTGTGTTTTGATGTTCATATCAGTGTATTTTCATATGTTGTGTCAATTCAAGTGATCGTTAACCATTTGGGCTTTTATGTATTGTTCATATTGTCTTCAATATCAATTTGTTTTCATAGTTTCTATAACTTCATGATACTCTAGATGTTTTGATTTGTATATAGTTTAATTTGTCTTTAATATCAATTTATTGTCATATTTTTTATTACTTCATGATAATCTTTATGTTTGTATTTGTAGTTTATATTGTCTTTAATATCAATTTGTTTTCACTTGACGTTTATTTTCTTCTTTCACTTCTTAACATCCATATCTTGTTTTAATTCATTATGTTTCTGTCATTGAAGTTTATATCAACGTCGTTGATGATTTGTGTTAATTCTTAGTCATAGTTTCATTTTGTGTTTTCAATGAAATATGATATCCATCGGTATGAGTAGGGTAACAGATCTAATAAGGGTAAGGGTTAAGTTATGAAAAAGGATTAGGGTAAGGGATGGCTTAGACTTAGCTGTGGTTAATAAAGCCCAAGATTAGAGGTATGGGTAATGTTATACATTATTAGAGAATAGGTTATGATAACGGGTAAGTTTAGTCTAGGGTTACTTTTGTTAAGGTAAAGCTGATTTCATTATTGGGGAATGATATCATTATTAACGTTACTGTTTATTTGAAAGCTTTAGGTTAGGTTATCATTAATTAATAAATAAAATGATTTTCAAGTTTAAGATCAGTATTATTTAAATCATTTGGGTTCGGATTTCATATATCTTAATGATAAGTGATTAGGTTATAATCACCGATGTTCAGGTTGGGGTTCTTATAAGGTTAAATTAGGGTAACATTCATTATTAGGATCGTTACAGAATATACAAAGGTTAGAGATTGTGTTAGCATTAGTTACAATTATGATTAAGAGTTAGGGTTACTGCTATATACATAAGGGTTAGGGTAATTGTTATATACATATGGGTTAGTGTCATATACATAAGGGTTAGAGATACAGCTACATACATAAGGGTTACGGTTATATACATGAGGGTAAGAGTTATACATAAGGGTTAGTGCTAAATACATAAGGGTTAGGGTTATTACATAAGGGTTAGGGTTATATATATACATGAGGGTAAGAGTTATACATAAGGGTTACGGTTATATACATAAGGGTTAGAGTTATTACATAAGGGTTAGGATTATATATATATATATTTATATGTTTAGTAATAAATACAGACGTCCTGAATATGTGATACAGTGCATGGAGTTCATTCCGTATTCACACTATGACGTCATACCCTTTATCGCATACCCTTAATCGCATGGCTTACCCTTTATAACACACCCTTTATCGCATGGCTAACCCTGTATCATACCCTTTTTCAAAAAAAAAATTGTTTTTTCAATTTGACTTTTAAAAAAACAATTGAGGGGATAAAAATATTTTTTCTCTTGCCAATTTTTGACAGTATATTTGGGATTAAGTAGTCCTCTGTTTAAATATATGATAAACTGTATAATACATGGAAAAATCCGTATCACATGCCGTATCATCCCGAGTTACCAATATCAGACAAAGGCCCTCGGGCTGATATTGGTAACTCGGGATGATTTGGCATGTGATACGGATTTTTCCATGTATTATTCCCAATATATTAGGGTTAGGGTTAAATTATGGTAAAGAGTATAATTGTTACTGGGTTACTGTTACATAAGCGTAAGGGTTATACATAAGAGTAAAAATTACTGTTATATACATTAAGGTTAGGGTTATATAGATAAGGTTTAATGTTCTATACATAAGTATTACTGTTATATACATAAGGGTTAGTGTTGTATACATAAGGGTTGGGGGAAAGTGTCATATACATAAGGGTTACTGTTATATAAGGTTAGGGTTGTATACATAAAGATTAGAGTTATATACATAAGGGTTTGGGTTATATACATTAGGGTTAAGGTTATTTATATTAGGGTTAGGGTTATATGCATAAGGGTTAAGGTGAGTGTTATATGCATAAGGGTTACTGTTATATACATAATGGTTACTGTTATATACATAAAGATTAGAGTGATATACATAAGGGTTAGTATAACTGTTATAAACAATAGCGTTAGGGTTATTATTATTACATAAGGGTTAGTGTTCTATGCCAAAGGGTTGGGGGAAGTGTTATATATATAAGGATTAGGGTTATTGTTATATACTTAAGGTTAGAGTTATATACATAAGGGTTAGGGTTACTGTTATATAAATAAAGGTAAGAGTTATATATATTAGGGTTAGGGTTATACAAAAGGGTAAGTGTTATATACATAAGGGTTATACATAAGGATTAGAGTTATATACATTAGGTTGAGGGTTATATACATTAGGGTAAGGGTTAAACATTAGGGTTAGTGTTATATGCGTAAGGTTTATGGTTATATGCATTAGGGTTAGGGTTATACGTAAGGGTTAGTGTTATATACATTAGGGTTAGGGTTAGGATTAAAAAGAAGAGAACTCCAATAGTTTGAAAATATAACAATTAAATTCTAATTTAATATAAATTAAAATAATAAAA
Source organism: Modiolus philippinarum (assembly GCA_002080025.1). NCBI lineage: Eukaryota > Metazoa > Mollusca > Bivalvia > Mytilida > Modiolidae > Modiolus > Modiolus philippinarum. The sequence goes on from MJUU01071889.1 coordinate 108,564, forward strand.
ATAATAAATAAACAAAAAGTTAATAATTAAATTAAAAAATAAAAAAAAATAAAAAAAAATTAAATAATATATAATAAACAATAATAGAATAATTATACATGTTATAAAATAATATAAATAAATTAAATAATAATTAAATGTAATAAATAAATAAATACAATAATAATGAAAAATGATAAATTCAATTAATAAATATAATTGATATTAGTAATATATAATAATTATAATTAAATAAATAATGATAAAATAATATTAAAAAGAATAATGAAATAATAACATTAAAAAATATGAATTTATAATAAAAAGTTAATAAAATTATTATAAAAAGAATAATAAAATATAATAAAATAAGTAAAACACTTATATAATAATCAATAGATAAAAAATAGATAAAAATAATAATAAAAGTAATAATAAGATAATAAATAAAATAAATACAAAAATTAAGAATATAAATAGATTAAATGAAAGGTAATAAATAATTATTCAATAATAGATAAAAATTAAATAAAAAAATAATAAAAAAGAGAAATAAAATAATATAATAAATAAATATTTGAAAAAACAAATAAAATATAAATAAAAAAAATAAATATGATAAATATAGGTTATGATAATAAATAAATATATAATAAAAATAATTATAAAGTTAATTAAAAAACGAATCAAATAAATTAAAAATGATAAATATTAAATGAATTAAAAATAACAATAATAAATAAAATAAATAATTAATAATATAAATAAATTAAATAAAGAAAATTAAACCAATAATTGAATAATAAAAGAAAAATGATATTATAAATAAATATAATAATAATGAAAAATAATTAAAAAAAATACAAATGTATAATGAAAAAGAATAAATTATAGAATAATAGAATAATAAATAATAAATAAATAAATAAATAAATAAATAAAAATAAAAGTTGTCATAGCAACTTAGGTTAGGGTTAGAAGTTGGGTAAAAGGGGACAACACGAGAATATTAGAATAATATTCGAAAATGAATAATGAATGAATATAGAGTTGTCATAGGAACTTAGGTTAGGGTTGAATAAAAGGGAGATAATTATATAAAAACAACAACAACAACAACAAAATAAACAAACAAACAAAGAATAAAATAAAAAGTTGTCATAGCAACTTAGGTTAGGGTTGGAAAAAAAGAAGTCTAAGAATAGCATTAGATAAAAGCAGAAGTGACTATTAAAAAGGGTACAGAAAAATAACAAAAAAGGATAGTTAGAGTGAGTCATGAACAAAAGATAAAAAAATCAGAAAACTTATGTATAAGGATTGAGAGAACACAACATAAATAATATATAATACATAATGACTAGGGTTGGAGTGGAAACTTAGAACAAAAGACAATCGGATAGCAAAAGAACGGGGGTAAAGGTATGGCTCAGAGAACATGACATCAAACCCAAAGACCAGGGTCAGATTATGGTTAAGATTGGGTGGTTTAGGGTAAGTCATGAACAAAGACAACATTACTGATTAGTTAACAACACTTACAACAGAAAAGGTTAGAGTTAGGGTTAGGATAAGACCAAATGCGAGACCTAGGAAAGAACCTTGGATAGAGGTAGTGCGAGGCTAAAGTAGAAGGTAAAGCAGGGGGTAATATCTAGGAAAGTACCTTGGATAGAGGTAGGGCGAGACCAGTGACAAGGTTAAGGTGAGACCAAAGGTCAGTGACACACTAAGAGTACATATGTACTGGTACAATAACATCTCGACAGCAGTTTGTCACTTGGTCAAAAAGTCCCTCCCAATCGGAGGGAAAAATCGAAGAACTTTAACATTGGGCCTATGGGTCTCAACTTCACCTATATACTACTAATCTTAAATCTATGTTCTGTGTTGGTGGTCATGTTTTTCATCCGATCGGAAAAAAAATAGCAATCTTTGTAAAGGACCTTTAGTACATCATTCCTGTAAAGTTTGGTTGAATTTGCTTTAGCGATTTCAGAGGAGAAGACGAAAATGGGATTTTCCCTTAGGTACAATGTTTAACTATGTTCCGTGCTGGCGGTCATGTTTTTTATCGGATCGTAATAAAATAAGCAATCTTTGTAAACGGCCTTTAGTACATCATTCCTGTAAAGTATACTAGTATTTGAATTTGCTTTAGCGGTTTCAGAAGAGAAGATGAAAATGTGATTTTCCCATAGGGTCCAATGTTAAACCTAAGTTTCGTGATGGTGGCCATGCTTATTATCGGATATGAACAAAATGAAGAATCTTTGTAAAGGACCTTTAGTACATCATATTCCTGTAAAGTTTGGTTGAATTTGCTTCAGCAGTTTCAGAGGAAAAGATGAAACATGTGATTTTCTAATAGGGTCCAACGTTAAACTATGTTCCGTGCTGGCGGCCAAGTTTTTTATTGGCTCGAAACAAAATGGGCAATCTTTGTAAAGGACCTTTAGTGCATCATTCCCCCACAGTTTGGTTGAATTTGCTTCGGCGGTTTCAGAGAAGAAGATGAAAATGGGATCTACCCATAGGGTCCAATGTTAAACTATGTTCCGTGCTAGCGGCCATGTTTTTTATCGGATCGAAACCAAATGAGCAATCTTTGAAAAGGAACTTTGGTACATCATTCCTGTAAAGTATGGTTAAATTTGCTTCAGCAGTTTCAGAGGAGAAGATGAAAATGTGATTTTTCCCATAGGCTCCAATGTTTAACCTAAGTTCAGCGCTGGCGGTCATGTTTTTTAATCGGATCGGAACGAAATGAGCAATATTTGTAAAGGACCTTTAGTGCATCATTCCTGTAAAGTTTGGTTGAATTTGCTCCAGTGGTTTCAGAGGAGAAGATGAAAATGTGAAAAGTTAACAGACGACGGACGGACGACGGACGCCAAGTGGTGGCAAAAGCTCACACTGACAAATTGGGTCAGGTGAGCTAAAAAAGGAGATGCAGAGCATTTAAAGGACCACGGGGTGTGCAATATTTCATTTATCTTGTGCGTGTTGAAGAATGGGCGAGTCTATTTTCTCATAGGTAAAACACGCATTATAATTAGTAGTGAAAATAGGACACTGTTGATAGAGTTGTGTGCATCAGTTTTATCACATTGTTTTATTATCGATTTATGGGCATATGAACACTAGATTGTATTGTCAATATGTAATAAATACATTATATAGCACTAATAGAACATTTTCTAGATAAAAGATTTTATCTTAATCACAGGGACTTGCTCCCGGCCTAGAAAAAAAAATTGTTCACTATCAAATATGAATCTCGGAGAAAAAACACAAGGGAAATCCTATGCATGATACCCCGCTCGCTTCGTGTTCAATTTTCTCAATAAAATAACCCAAAACTTATAATTCTACCTTTTACATTCTCTTCCCGAATGATTTTCTAAATAGAAAACTCATTTTATATCGTAGGAAAGCCCCACTGCATTCCTATATCTCGATTCGTTTACTCGTATTTGACATTTATCAAAGTTCATGGCACTGAATGTGCAACTACCATGACTTTCACATTCTATATTTAAATCATTTACGCGGGATTCTCGGGACTTTTCATTAATTCGGCGATGAGATACCTTGCCTGGTTCCGCTAGCCCTTTCCGAGATAGGGCCTGGTATGAGCCAATTCAATGGCGGATTTCAAGCATGCGCAACGCACAGAAAACGAGCTTCAACGGACTGGGATCAGTAATTTAGGATTTTAAGGTACTTTCACTCCATCCCAAATAGCTCGAATTTAAACACATATTCTACTTGTAATATTCTATAGAAAAATTCTAAATTTAAGTGATGGAAAGCATGCATGCGAGATGAGCGAGGATGGCTGAATGGGAGATTTGTATATGACGAAGGCATACTGAATATTGCGGCGGGAACCAACCTATGAGATACCCATGTATCGAATGTAGTCTCCTGCACTAACGCGCCTTTTTTAGATTGAAAACTTTTTTTTAGTTTTTATTTACAAAACACATAAATCAGTTCTTACGCTATGTATGTTTGGTATAAGTGTCTAGAATTTATTAACAGTGAAAGTATAGGGTTTACAATATTATTACAATTCCTTGCACAAGGGAGAGAAACTTTTTCAAAACATATATATAAACCACTTTCTGTAATATTAATCCGGAAAAATTGTGCCTTCTATTAGATGGACAAGCGGTTTCAGGTAGATATTTTTTTACGCAGAGTAGTCACAATCATGTCGGAATCTTCAGATGGGACCAATGAGGATGTAACTTTTCCAGAAGTGACTGATATAACAAAAAGCACAGAACAATCATAACCGTGTGTTCGGTGCTGACCCGATTACCGACCTTATTGAAAAATTGCAATATCTAAATTTTATGAAGTTTTTTTATAAACCTAAGTGGCAAATCCCTAGTGCATAGCTCTGTCATTAGCTGATTTTGACTGTTTATTTAGGTCTTGGTTACTAGTATTTGTTTTCTTTCAGCCGGGATTATTCCCAGCTTTCAGTTGTCATATTTTTTTATGGTATTCCAAACGTTTTAAGCTGATATGCACTGAAGAGACATAAGTTGTCGAAATGGCCATATGCAGAAACTAAAGTCAAAGTACCTTCGATATTTTGTTATTTGGTGCCTCTACTGATGGATTGTTAGTCCTCGAGGGTATTCACCAACACAGTAGCTAGTAATTTAGTACTGGCCTGAAAACCGATTTTATTTGGAAACTTGCAATATCTAAATCTAACTAAATGCAATGTCTAAATATAACAAAATTAGTTTATCTCCTCATGCTCTGTCTATAGCTAGTTTTGGCTTTTCTAGTTAGCTCCTATTGGTAATTTGTTCTCCATCAGCTTTTACACATATTTCGATTTATAGATTTCCAAGTGTTTTAATCAACCGACACAAGTGAATTTACAAATGAATACAGAAACAACAATCAAAATCATATATCCAAAATACATGGCAATATAAGGATCACATACAGACAGAGAACGTAAATGACGAAGACGAAATAAAAGGACCATAATACAAACGCCACTACAAATAAAGCACTAACAGTATGAACCCCTCAAAAACAGGAGTGTCATCTGGCATGACCTGCTTCACTAATGACATCCTTCACATTGTAAGTGAAAAGTCCGGTGTGATGTCAGTATGTGTCAATCTAGTTATAACTCGGAATCTAATTGAAAAATGTTCATCTTCATTTGTGATATAGACACATTATAAAGATTCTTCAAATCGTGATGACATCCATAAAACTTTTTAATGACAATATTAACAGTGATTGAACATAACCCTGGCTAAGTACCTTTGAGATAGTAATTTCGATATGTTGAAATAATCTACGTACACATTACATGCACAACAGTTGCGATATGGTGGATTTGTTGGTATATTACTACTCAAAAATGGAAAGTTCACAATTTGAAAGTCAAAATCATCAAGTTTGTCATAAAGTTTGGCTGTTAAGTGCCCCGAGTTGTCAATATAAAGGTAAAGGTCCAGGTAGGATTATGATGTTGGTATATAAGTGGTCTCTTTAATGTCTTGTTCATTTGGATAGATGAGATGAAGATAATCCTTAAATAGAGGATTGTTTAGAGATAAAACATCATCTATGTAACGGACACTGAAACTAAAAGATCTTGCTAGATCATTCACTTTCTTTTAATCTAGCCATTGTATCAACTATATAAAAACAAATCTGCCAGAAGTGGCTAACAATTATTAGTGCCCATTGAGATCCCGATCAATTGTTAGAAAACGTGTCCTCCGAATTTAATGAATACATTTTCAATTAAAAATTCCAGCATTTCAATCGCATTCCCCTAGTTTACTTTTTAGCTCGCCTAGCTTTGCCAGAGTGAGCTTTTGCCATCACTTGGCGTCCGTCCATCGCCTGTCCGTCCTTAGCTAACTTTCAAAAATCATCTCCTCTGAAACCAGAGGGGCAAATGGAAGCAAACTTTACTGAATCACCACTAGGGTTTTTAGTCTCACATTTGTAACTTTCTTTTTCCTAGGTCAAACAACATTGCGGCTTATACTGAAATTAGAAAATAGGGGGAAATTGCATTTTTGCAAATACCTTGAAAACCGTTATATCAAATCTGACATGAAGTAGAAATAATCAGCATGATGAGATCTACCCAACCTGCAATTTTGGAAAAAAATCAGATGACCCACATTGGAGTTATTAATCTTTTTGCGTAAAATTTTCAGAGAGAGATTAAGTTTAAATTACAAAAATGTTCAGCATATCAAGACCTACCCACATTTATATTTGCAAATCTGAATACCCATATAGGAGTTCTTGACCTTCAATGTTTTGTTTTTTTTTTTTCTTTGTTTTTGTTTTTGTTTTTTTGTTTTTTTGTTTTTTTTTGTTGTTTTTTTTTTGTTTTTGTAGGGTTTTTTTGTGATATTATACATTTTGACTTTTATTTCTAAAACAGTTGGAGTTGGAGGTTAAGTTTGAATGAAGTATATCAAAATCTACCTACATGTCAGTTTGGAAAAAAATCAACGAGAGTGCACCCTATAATAGATTTCTTCCGTGCTTGGTCGCTAAAACTGATGAGTAGAATCAAACTGGCCTAATAAGAAAAACAAAACACGCTTACTATAGACCATGAAAATGACGTCACAGACATAAGTCATATGGTCAGCTGTCATATACTAATCAAGACCAAGATTTATACCAAATATCATTGACATATCACCTGTAGTTATTGAGAAACAGACTTAAGCAAAAAGCTTAATTTAGTCACTTGACCGCCAAATCGAGGTCAAGGTCAAAAGCATATGACAGACTGACATGTACTAAACAAGACCAAGATATATACCAAATATCATTGACTTATCACTTGTAGTTATTGAGAAACAGACTTGAGCAAAAAAAAATAATAACCTGGACACTGAACCGTGAAATTGAGGTCAAAGCCAAAAGATTTATGCATGCTGACATGTACTAACCAAGACCAAGATATATTCTAAATATCATTGACTAAATACTTGCAGTTATTGAGAAACAGGCTTAATTAAGCAAAAACTTAACCTGGGCACTGGACCGTGAAATTGTGGTCAAGGTCAAAAGCCATTTGACAGACTGACATGTACTATCCAAGAACAAGCTACCAAATATAATTGACTTAGGGCTTGTAGTTACTGAGAAACGGACTTAAATAAAAAAAAACTTAACCTGGGTAGGTCAGGTCACATTATTATATGTCCGCTAGATAGGGTTCATCGTAAGCTACATATGGACCAAATATAAAGTTCCTACATCAAAGGGTTTTATAAAATAACTTGAGTTTACCGGCACCGCCGTCATATTTTGCACGCCTATGTCTCGCTTTCCACGGGCCAGACAAAACCCATCTGGCCTCGGAATTATTTCCCTTTATTGGTCAAATTTTTCGTGATTTTATATCTTTTGTCTTATATTTCAAAGAGGTCAAGTTAAAATTACAAAAAAAATCAGCCTGTCAAGGACTACATTTTATTGAACATGGTCAAGTTGTCCCACCTCATCCAAGACGGCCGCCACGGGGAACTTAGTTTAAGATTTGACCCTATGGGAAAACCATTTTCTATAATCTCATTCTCAAAAACAACTAGGCCAATTTAAAGCAGCCTTGGTCATAACAGTCTCTTTAGCTGCCCCTTCGAAAAAATTGTCGGGCAAGTCTGTATCACATCTAAGATGGCCGCCAGCAGGGAACATAGTGTAACATTGGACCCTATGGGAGAACATTCAAATATATTTTCCTCTGAAACGATAAAGCAACTTGAATCCAAACTTGGTCACAATAGTCCTTGGGTGATCCTGCTCTTCATCCAAAATAGCTTTATTTAACATTGTACCCTTTTGGAAAACACATTCAAAGATCTTCTTCGCTGAAAGTACTGGGCCAATTGTAACCAAACTTTGTCAAAATGGTCTTCAGTTAGCCTCTTTGAAAAATGTGTCATCACATCCAAGATGGCCACCAGCGGGGAACATGTGCACCAGTATGTAGTGGTGTTTCCGACTTCAATGACCAAAATCTTTGTCTACCTGAAAAACTTTTGAATGAAGGGTTTAGATATTATAAAGTGATAAAAACATTCTTTGAAATTTTATCATAGCATGATACGACCGCAGCATGTCGACCACTGAAATTTGAACAAGTGCAATTTACAGTGAGTATGGACACAATAATTAGATGGACAAAATAAGAAGATTGACCCAGTAATTAGCTGGACACAAACTAGAGAAAATAAAAATTAGCCCTTATGACTCCTTCTGATCCCTCTTTGGCCCCTTATAGCTCGGAAATGGTAAGAGCTACGCCAAATCCATTGACATACTACTGAAAGGTTATATCAAGAGGAATCCAAAGAAAAAAATCCCATCAAAATCTGATCAAAAATAAAATTTCACATTATTTGAAAAAAAAATGCAATTTCGTTTCCTTTGACCCCTTATAGCTAGGAAACAGTAAGAGCTGCGCCAAATCCGTTGACATACCACCAAACCTTATATCAAGAGGATTCCAAAGAAAAAAAATCCCATCGAAATCCGATGAAAATAAAAATTTTAGGTAATCTGCATGTTTGCAATTTTTGCCCCGTTGGGCCCCTCATAGCTTGGGAAAGAAACAAGTTATCAAAAATCTGATGGTGCAGCGCCGTTAATTTTTCATCAAGAATCCATTGCAAAAAACTGCATCAAAATCGGACTAAAAATAAAATAAAATAATTTTTTTGAAATTCGCCCCATTTGTGCCCCATTTATCTCCTGAACGGTACATGCCACATAATTCCATTGCCATACTACTGATTGGAAATTTCCTCAGGAACACACTGAAATAAACCCCATCAAAATCCGATAAATAATAAAGATTCTACAGTCAAATATGTGAAAACGAAAATTTTACCTTTTTTTAAAACGGATGGGGCCACAATGACCAAAACTTAACCAAGCCTTCCTTTTGTGCCAAGGAACATTGTGTTAAAATTTCATCAGGATTGATTAATTGGAACTAAAGTTATTGACCAAAAACAAAACTGACAACGACGACAATGACGACGACGACGACAGCACCATACCATTATACGACCGCAAAAAATTTTGCGGTCGTATAAAAAGCGCATAAATTCAGAAATTGTACTTCAAAACTTATTGATCTGTTGAATAAACTTATTCATAAAGGATATAAATACAGCTTTACTTCTGTTTTTTTTTTTTGGCAAAAATATGATCTGCTCCTCAATGCTTGACGCCGTAACTAAATTAAAACAATTTTTCCTATTTGCAGTATTTGGCATTTCACAATATCATGTTCTTCTTCCATAATAGATGATTTTGTTAAACGAAATCTATTTAGAAGTATTCCAATTGAAGTTTCATTTGTTAGTAGGCTTGCTGTCATCGTCAATGGAAATTATGTCCTAAACTAGCTATCAGTAACTGCGAGAGTTTGTTAGGACAGTGCCCGTGTGTATTGTCTTCATGTTTTATGTACTTCATTGTAAAGTTACTCGTCTTGATATGTTGGATTTTTTTCTAGCTTGACTTTATTGTGAGTCTTTTTTGTGTATTTATTTTTAGCCATTTACCACAAATAGGGGGGGGGTATGGATCCAAGAAAACAAGTTAAAACCCAGCGCAATTTTTGCGCCTGTCCCAAGTTAGCGGCAAAATTGCAGAAGACTTGGATATGTGGTTCCTGAGAAAAATGACAGAAATGTTTTGAGATACCCATGGTCAATTATAGTCCAAGTTCAGTGAAGTAGGAAGTAGGTATCTGTTACATGGTATAAGTCTATAGATAATTAATTAAAGATGGCTGGGATACGTCGTTCCTGAGAAAAATATGACAGAAATGTTCAAGACAACCAAAAATCTTACACGGTATAGTTCCCTTTACTGATATTCCAATCTGAATTGCAGAAAGCTGGAATATATGGTTCCGGAGAAAAATGTGACAGAAATTTTCAAAATGCAATATATATTGTAAGTCCGTCAAACAGAAAGTGGGCATGCAAGAGATCCCGAACTCTCTTGCACGATGAAAGTCCCTATACTAAAAATCCATTCCAAATTGCAGAAGACTGGGATATGTGGTTCCTGAGAAAACTGTAACAGAAATGCTTTGAGATGCCCTTGGCGAAAAATGGTCTAAGGAAGTAGGTAAGCGAGAGATCCCAAACTTTGTTACACGGTATAGGTTTGTTATCTTCTATTGGAAGCCTCCCATCAAATGGAGGTACAAACACTCTTCGCTTCCGGTTATCACTCGTGCAGTTGGCGATCAATGCACAACTTAAACCTATAACAAAATTATTGCAGTGTCTCAGTAAACAATGACCTAGTAATCTAAATATGAACTGTGTTCAAGATGAGCAACACTTGCCGTGTTTGGTTGATAACCAGAACAGTTTCATTGTATTTAAATACCGAAACCGGAGAGTGGACCAAATGATTTTTAGAAAAGGCCTACAATACAGAATGCTCGGATATGTGGTTCCTGTGCAAAATGTGACAGAAATTTTCAAGCGCAAAGATATTTCAAGTTCTGTCAAACAGGAAGAGGGTTTGCAAGATAACAAAAACTATCTTACACAATATAGGTCACCTTACTGATGCTCCATGCCAAATTGAAGAAGCCTAGGATGTGTGGTTCCTGAGAAAAATGTGACACATACATTTTCTGCGACGTAGGACACAAAACGACGGATAGTGATCCATGTTTGTCGCCACTGCGTGAACAGCGCAATACTATGCTCGGATTATGTTCAACTGAAACTATTCTTAATTATACCCCCACTCGCTAGAGAGGGGGTATACTGGATTCACCTTGTCCGTCCGTTCGTCCGTCCGTCCGTCCGTCCGTTCGTCCGAAAAAATTTTCGTCACATTTTTCTCAGCTTCTACAAGAGGGATTGATTTCAAAATTGGTATGCAGCCTCTATATGGTTAATTGTAAGGAACGTCCTATTTTGACTTCTGTCAGATGGGTTCAATGAGTGGGGGTATACTTGGTTGCCATTCGGCGACAGGTCTTGTTGTTCTGTATGTGCTGATTTAAATTCAACATTGATCTCTCACAGTGTCTGAAATGTGATCTTTGAATGTGCTCCCAATATTAAACTATGTTCCCCATTGGTATCCAATTTGGATAAGGTGCTGACTTAAAAGACATTTGTTTTGAAGGGGGCCATCTCAGATAGAGTGTGAAAAGTTTGGTTCTAATTAGACCAGTTGTTTCAGAGGAAAACATCGTTGAATGTTCTTTCCATAGGGCCCAGTGTTTAAAAGATTCCCTTTGCGAGAGTTATATACTCTCTACGTATTTCAGTTATGCTGTACTAGTTCTGGAGAAAATTTCTCGTATGGATACACTATTACACTTTCAAATTTTTGCCATTTTTATTTTTTGTAATTCCCAAATATTATTCTAACCACCTGTTAATAGTGCCTACATCTTACGATTTTCTTGTGCCAAGTTTCCATGCAGTTGACTTGATGAGTGCCCTGTGTTTGCTTATATCTTGTTATTGTCTTCTATTAGCCTTTTTGTCAGGCAACAGATGACAACTATAATTGTACGACCACTTTTCAATTAATTTTATGTTAGTTGATGATCCTCCATTCATAGGTAAACAGAAGCTTGGATGTAGCGTTGCTCAACATCCAGCAATCAATTCCACTCAAACCAGTGCTAGGGACCGTCTAAAACTTACTTTGGACATATGAGCCAAGTTCATTGTTGAAGGCCTTATAGTGACTTCAATTTTATTTTAATTATTTCTACTTACCTTTTTGAAATACACACAAGGATCTGTTCGATTACTATGTCTTAACTCGCCACTACATATGACCACCAGAGCGTTACACTCACCACATATACTACATATGCGCACGCATACTGGTCATCTGTCCGCCATGCCTTTAGTTTTTTTGTGGCGATTTCGGCGATTTCAGTAGCAAGACGTCTTTTCCACTCGCTGATTTTTTTTCAACGGTCATGAAATTTACGTAATTTCATTCGTCTTATTTGTATTATTCTTACATCGTGTCAATATAAAAGAATCTTCTGCTCTCTCGGACGAAGAAAGCGAAATGCTTACCGGAAATGAGGAAAATGGTCAAGGACAAGTGAAACCACCGCAAACTGTGTCACGCACTACCAAAGCTAAACGTAGCAAGTCTAAAAGGCGGACTTCAAAAACACAAGAACTCTCAGATAAGGTTATAAAATTAGAATGATGTGAACCATCGTTTTCGACATGCTTTTTGAAATGTTTGAGACAAGGGGTTTTCAAAGCATAAATTCACGTTCTGCATCAGGCTTGCGTTATGGCCACGCATCAAAAGGAATAAACTAAAATGGATAAGAGGGATCAGAGGGAGCGAAGACCATTAATATCACTGGAACCCAATTTGGACGGAGATTTGGGTAGTCCAAGACCTAGAGTTCGCGATATTGACGAACAGTCAGAACTGTCTTTGCATCAAACCTTCGGGAAAAGTCCGTTGTTTTAGGTCTGTTGTCTGATGATGATGATGATAATAGTGATCAATAGTGAGACTCAGTCTGTGAGTAGTCACGATCATACAAGTAAAAGAAAGAGAACTACAAGGTTCGGTCAATGCTTGCAAACAAACAATGTTAATACTAGTACAGTTAGTCACAGTAACAAGGTAGAACCTTAAGGTAGATAATGTTTCTAGCAACAAAATTAATATGTTGGCTAAAGTGTTTACAGATGATGTACCATGTCTTGACAGTTTACTTCAGAGGGTTTAATTCTTGATGAAACATAAAATACTTTCCAATTCTTGGAGAAGGCAACACCTAGAACGTTTATCGTCGTACAAGGGTACACGTCTTGCTTCCCGGTCAATGAAAACTCTTTTTCTATTCTTAATGTTCCAGATCTCGATGATATGTTGGAACCTATGATTAGACGTATACATGGACATAAAGCTGTTAAGTCTTTGGATGCACACAAAAAATTATTTTCTCAATCTGTAAAGCAAATAGAAAAATTAGCATATTCAGATCAAGTAGCCACTAGAATGGGTTTCATTTCAACAAGCTTTAGCTTCATTGCATAACAAATAGATCAAGTAGCCACTAGAATGGGTTTGATTTCAACAAGCTTTAGCTTCATTGCATAACAAATTAGAGTCGGATGATTTTAATGAAGATATATGTCAATTAGTACGTGACATATTCACGATGTCAACCAAATCTCTTGACCAAATGGACAGGACAGGAGCGTATCACCATATGATTCGAAGGAAATGCGCTGCATCAGACGCAGGTATTAGTAACTTGAAAGATGTACAGGCTAAAGTGCTGATTTGCCTCTTTCGGAAGAGTGCGTGTTTGGTAGTGGTCTTCAGGACAAACTTCAAAAGAGAAAAGAACAAAGGGAACAATTGGTTGATTTGTTGCCGACGTAGGCCTCAGTAAAAAGGAAGTCAACTTTCGACAATGATCGGGACAGTTGGCCCATTTAAACTCCTAGAGTAGGAACAGGTAGTGTCGACTGCAATAATGATGGTTTTAAGAAATCAAATTTCAATAAACAATTTAAACCACATAAAAGATTTTTCCGGCAACAAGCAGAAATCTGACAATGATGTGAAGACCAGCAGTGGCACTAGCTATTGGGGAAACGGTTCTTTTCGTATCCCCAAGAAAAGGTCCAGTTGACTCAAAGATTAAGGTAAACTTTATACAAGTTCAGGACGAGATACCTGTTGGGGGTCGTCTCAGATTTTTTCTCCAAAATTGGAAGAAAATAACAAACGACCGATGGGTTCTTCAAATCATAGAACAATGTCTCAAATTCGAGTTCAAAAACAAACCAGTTTGGCAGGGAATAAGAAAAACTTTAGTAGCAATGAAAAGCTTGGAGAAATAGTTCAAGAAATAAATACTTTAAAAGAAAAAATGCTATAGAACCAGTTTCAGAACAGCACTCTGTCAGGTTTCTACAGCACATTTTTTGTAGTCCCCAAAAAATGGCAAACTGAGACCTACTAGTAAAGAAACATTTCAAAATCAACACATTATCAAAAGTAATGAATTTAGTGAAGCCAGGAGATTGGGCAATAAGCATAGGTCTAACAGAAGTGTATTTACATGTCCCAATATTTCCAGGGCATCGAAAATAACTAAGATTTCATGTCCAAAACCAAGCTTATCAGTTCAAAGCCATGTGCTTCGGACCAACTTCAGCCCCAAGGGTATTTAGGGGACGACCATTTGATTTTCAGTGGGGAGGCTTAGGCGATTTTGTAAATAAATAATTTAATCTTGGTGCCAGTAAGAATAATATTCTTATCCTCCCTGTCATGAAAATAAATAACTTAATTTTGATTTGAAGAATAAATTTTTTGTTTCAAATGCAAATGAATTATTTGATGGGGCACTTGGTGAAAATAAATAATTTGTTCGAAATTTTCGTGAAAATAAATACATTTTCGAGGCCTCCCCTGAACATCAAATGGTCGTCCCCTTACAAAGATTGTGTCAGTGGTAGCAACATACATGAGGGCAAGAAACATAAGATCTGGACGATTGGTTCGTAATGAACCAGAACAAAGATCGAGATCAATGTCTCAGTCTCCTAGCTACACTGGGTTCCATAGTAAACAAGGAGAAATTTGTTACCCAGTCAGAACTTGATTTAGGGGGACAATTCAATCTGAAAAAAGGCCTAGTCTACCCAACAGAAGAAAGGCTGGTCAAAATTTTATTGCAATTCAGAAATTAGAAAACAATTCTTCAGTGACAGCTTTCGATTTTCTTCATCTTCTTGGTCTAATGACATCATGCTTACTTCTGATACCAAATGCTCGTTTATTCATGAAGCCAATTCAGCTTCATCTCCTTGCCTTTTGGAAACCAATCTGTCGAGATTTGAAAGTAAAAGTACCTGTTACACAACATCTGCTATCTCATCTTGCTTGGTGGAAAAAATCAGCGGAAACACTGAAAGGCAAATCTTTTCAACCGCAGCAAATGAATATAACTATAACAACCAATGCTTCAAACATTTTACCATATTCCCCCCACACACCACCCGACTTCTTTCAAGAGATATGGTCTCCGTTGGAAAAGAATAAAAAACATATCAATTCCTTGGAAATGGAGGCAATGATGAGAACTGTGAAACATTTCCTGAACTATCTTAAAAGTGAAACAGCACTTGTTCGATCAGACTACACAACTGTAGTCCAGTATATCAACAAACAAGGGGGGGGCAAAATCCCCACAGTTGTGTTACCAAGCTTGGGAATGGTGGAATCTAGCCCTTCAGTACAAAATTACCCTAAAAGCAGCTCATATCAGTGGCAAGATAAACTGTATAGCAGACAAATTAAGCAGGTTCAAAATTCAGCCAACAGAATGGTCTCTCAACAAGGAGGTTGTGCAACTTCTGTTTCAGTGGAGGATCCTTTGCTCTTGGATACCGAATCAACAAGCTTTTGTTCTCACTGAGATGCAATATCATGGAAGAAAATGTATGCTTATGAATACCCCCCTCAATCTGTTTGATTCCGAAAATTTCACACTATATGAGGCAGTTCCAGTGTCAGATCCTATTAATTGCTTCATTATGGCCTAGGAGGAATTGGTAACCGGGACCCCTTCAGTTATTGATAGATTACCAGTCAGGTTGCCAATACGACCGGATCTGCTGTGTCAACAGAAGGCTCGATTCTTCCACCCAGACCAGGATGTTTTCAGCCCGACTGCATGGCTTCTATCGACCAGTCATTTCAAACAGAAGGCTTTTCTAAAGAAGGTAGAATCTGCGTCTTGGAGAAAAGGAACATGCAGAGACTATAGTTCCAATGACGCAAAAAGTACTATAGCTGGTGTGATTCGAGGGAAATCGATCCCAATAATGCAACTATAAGTCAGGTAGCAGATTTTTTGGTCTATCTTTTTGAAAGTGGATTACAGTATCGTACCATTGCAGGGTATAGATCTATGATTTCAAATATTTTACCTCATGTTGATAATGTGCCAGTGGTTGTTAAAAGGGGTCTTCAATACGAGACCTCCACGCACAAAGTTATTATCAGAATGGGATTTGCAGTTAGTTTTGAGTATACTACAAAAACATCCCTTTGAACCTTTAGAAAATATTGATTTAAAACATTTAACTTTAAAAACAGACTTAACAGGCAATTTACCCCTATGTTCTATTTTTAGTAACAGCGGCCATGTTGTTTGACCTACCGCCTAATCGAACACAATTTTGAGAAACCATACTCTATTGATGATTCAGGCCAAGTTTAGAAACATTTGGCCCAGTGGTTTCAGAGGAGAAGATTTTTGAAATTGTTGACAGACAGACGGACAGACAGATGACGGACGGACGACAGACGACGGACGCATAGTGATGGCAAAAGCTCACATGGCCTTTTTAGGCCAGGTGATCTAAAAAGGACCATTGTGACTTAGTTTGGTTCCAATTGGCCCAGTATTTTCAGAGGAGAAGATTTTTGCAATACTGTCCAATTTTCGACAAAGTTCCCCCTGGCAGCCATCTTGGATGAAGTGCAGGCTTGCAGGACACAATTTTGAAAGGGGACCACCCAAGGACTATTGTGATAAAGTTTGGTTCCAATTGCCGCGGTGGTTTCAAAGAAAAAGATCTTTGAATGCTTTCCCGTAGAGTCCAATGTTAAAACTGTGTTCCCCGCTGGCGGCCATCTTGGATATGATACGAACTTGCCAGACATTTTTTTTTTGAAAGGGCCACCTAAGGACCATTTTGACCAAGTTTGGTTCAAATTGGCCCAGTAGTTTCAGAAGAGAAAATCTTTGAATATAGGGTCCATTTTTCGTCAAAAAGATCCCACTGGCGGTCATCTTGGATGACGTGTTGACTTGTCAGACACATTTTTTAAAAGGGACCACCTAAGGACTAATGTGACCAAGTTTGGTTCCAATAGGCCCAGCTGATTGAGAGAAAAAGATGTTTGATTAATTTACAACAAACTGACGACATCACAGTGATGGCATACACTCACCATGGCATAGCCAGATGATTGGAAAAGTAAATGCAAGCTATGAAGCCAAGATGCTATTTATAAATTGAAAATGAAATTAGCATGGTAAGCAAACATAGTCATATACATTTAAATACAAAAATTATTAAGATGTAATAGTAAAGATTATGGAAGTATTTTTGAAAAAAATTGTAAAAATTTGTATAAAAACACTTTTTTTGCTCTTGATTATGTAACAAATAATTGTTTTTAATCAAATGATTGCAGGGATTTTCTCTAAAACTTGAAAGAAAAAAGTAAACCAAAGGAGAACTGAAAACAGAATTTAAAGGGAAATAACCCATAAACCATATGGTATTGAAAAAAAAATTGGTGAAAAACAGTCAATAACTTCTACACAGCATTTGGATTTGCTTCAAAATTTCAGAGTATGTAGATCTAGATATGCTGAACATTTTTCCAATCAACACTTCACCTCTATCTGTTACAATTTTTGAAATAAAAAATAAACAAGAGGCTCTCAAGAGCCTGTATCGCTCACCTGGGTCATAGCTGACACAATAAGTCAAAATAATCACAATGTTTAAGGTTCTCATGTTCAAATTTGTTTATTAATGTTTAAGGGTCTCATTTTGAAGTTTGCTGATGTTAATTAATGTTTAAGGGTCTCATTTTGAAGTTTGCTGATGTTATATGATCCAAAATTAAACTATGTTCCCCACTGGCAGCTATTTTTGATGAGGCGTAGACCAACTGTCACCTTTCTTGAAGAAGACCATGTTAGGATCATTGTGCCTCACTTTGGTTCCAATTGGCATAGTATTTTCAGAGATCTTTAAATGATTTCCCATGGGGTCCAAGGTTAAACAATGTTCCCCGCTGACTGCCATCTTGGACATCCAGACACATTTTATGAAGGGGACCAAGTAAGGACCATTGTGACTAAGTATGATTCCAATTGGCCATGTACTTTCAGAGGAGAAGATCTTTGAATATGTTTCGCTATAGGGTCCAATGTTAAAAACATGTTCCCTCCTGGCGGCCATCTGGGATATATGTTGTGGACTTGCTAGCACATTTTTAAAAGAGGCCACATATGGACCATTGTGACTAAGTTTGGTTCCAATTAGCCCAGTATTTTCAGAGGAGAAGATTTTTGCAATATTGTCCAATTTTGGACCAAGTTCCCGCTGGCGGCCATCTTGGATGACGTGCAGACTTGCCGGACAAAATTTTCAAAGGGGACCACCGAAGGACTATTGTGACCAAGTTTGTTTCTAATTGGCGCAGTAGTTT
>MJUU01071889.1:133835-144350 GCA_002080025.1 Modiolus philippinarum
TGAGCGATACAGGCTCCTGGGAGCCTCTGGTTTTAAATGTTCAAAAGCCATGCATGAATCACAATTTCAAAAGAATGTCATTTTCTAAAAAATAAGGGAAAAATTAGTACAGATACATAGATTTAGAAATCAAAATTTCAATGTTATTCCAAAAGAATGCTTGTTTTGATTAGACATCAAATTCCGTGATGGAAGAAATGCAGCTTTATTATTGTATTCAATAAAGTGCTACATAAACTCCACCACAATTCAGTTGCAGCACATCACACAGGGGTACATTGTTGTCTAGTGTTGTCCTGATGATCGATTATAGCGAATATCGATAATTATAAATTATGTCCCAGATATTGATAATCCATTACAAAAATATCTTGTTGACTGTTTGTTTGTTTATAAATTTCCTGTGAATTTTATATTTTAATTTGTCAACTTTTTGTAAACTAGATTCACATAAAAAGCTGATTTCTTAGACCCATGTAAACATGTCTTAAGTATAAATTTTCCCATTCTAAAAACTCATTTTCACTTTCTATGACACAATAGTAATATTTTTGTCAAGTGGTTGTTTCCATTATTAATCAATGCCTAGTTGATAGACTGTAACAAAGGCAGTAGAATATCAGAGGAACAAAGCACACAATTACATAAATCAAAGTCCAGAGAAAAGGCAAAACCAAGAACACCAGAAGAGGGAAGAAGAAAGACACCATCCACTGACAAAACACACTAACAACACCAAAATGCTAAAAACTAAAGCACTAACAGTGTGAACTCTAAAAAAACAGAGTGAGATCAGGTGATGGGTAAGCTTGTCCTGCCCTGCATACAGCACCCGTCACACAATCAGTGAGGCATTTATGGATTTGAAAGATCTTTTGGTAGTTGATCGGTTAATGTCATTTTCTAGCCCGTAGACAAAACCAATACAAATCCATGGAACAAGTTACTTCTTTTACCCTCTAATAGTACCCAAGTTAAAATTTGGGAAGTTTTGTAACTCTCTTTAGTATTCAGAGGTGTGGGGGGGGGGCACCCCTACATGGGGATGTCGGGATTAGATGTTTTTAAGATCGGGATTTCGGGAAATAAATTCACCAGGAATCAGGATTTCATCAGTGTTTAAGTTTCTTTGTTGTTCTGGATTTGGGATTTAGAAAAAATAAAGTCTGGATTCCAAGATTAGACCCCCTCCGGTCCCTTCTATTCAGACAACAAGGAAAAATCGGTACCATAAACATCACAAGCCAACAAAATCTAAAATTCAACAGTATGATATACAAGACAACACAAAAAACTAAAGCACTAACAGTGTGAACCCAATAAAAACCGAGGGTGACATCAGGTGTTCCGGAAGGGTAAGCTCTGTATACAGCACCTGTCACACTGTCAGTGAGTCAATCTAGGGTATAGTCAGAATGGGTAATGTCAAATTCGGGAAGACGTGAATCTTGCTGAAAATGTCCGTTTTTATTTGTGACACCAATATTTCATATCTGTCAATGATGTCTGATGACTGGTTAGAAATTTCTATTTGATTCCCATCACTAGTGTTGACACCTGTAGACATATCAATGTTTTGGACAAAGTTAACCCAAACCACAAACTTTATACCAATTTGAGCACCGCAACAAGTTTTAGTTTTGAGGTCATTGCCTTGTCAATACTAAACAGCTTCAATTCCACTTCTCCTGGATTTCAATCCATATATCAAAACATTTGCACCTTTATATAGATTTATTTATACATATATATATAATTTCTCAGTCTTTGTCGGTATCTACAAATGATAACAACATATCTTCTACATCTTCCTGATCTTCACTCTACAAACATATAAAATGTTAATTATTGTCTTTCATTCATTGTTACATCAGTAATGAAAATGGAGGAAGTCTGAAAAACCAATCCAAATTTTATCCAGAGGTAAATTTAAGCAAAAGGAATGAAGGGCGTCTACCCTTTAAGTTTGTCCCCTAAAATTCTAGAGCAGCACATGCATGTATCCCCAAGGGTAAATCCTGGAATTCCCCCCCCCCCAAAAAATAATTTTAAGAAACTCCTAAATATGAAAGAGTTATGACAAACTCAGACCTTGATATATAAATAAACACTGTAAACACTTATATCAGATATCAACAAATATCTGAAGCAGTGATAATGATAATGGATCAGGAAACCTGGGCCGTGCTTAATTAGCCTGTTCAGGACATGTTCAATCTGTTCTATATACATGTAACAATGATAATTGAGTAGCATAGAACAGGAACAGAACATCCAATATGGAGATCAAAATCTACTCTATCCTGATTTTTACTGTAAAATCCCTTAACACATCAGAAAATTAATGCATGCATACATTGTACGTTATTAAATAGATTCTACCTTAAACTTTACACAAAAGATGCTAAAAACATTCTGACTCCTATTAAAATTGTTAAACATGTATTTGTTTAACTTTTTGCTTGTAAGTAATTTCAGAAGAGAAGATCTTTGAATGCATTACCAATTTTCCACCCTGACACAATCTTTGATGAGGTATGAATAGAAAACTCACAAACGTCACAAGGACTACTAAGATCAAATTTAGTTAATGTTATTCAAGTGGTTTCAGAAGATATCTTATTAGGGTACCATTTTAAAATACATTCACAGCATTGTCCCTGCTTCTAATAAGATCTACTCACATTTAATATTTTGCCTGTTACTGTATCTGATGTTGTCATAGAAACCACAATGTCATCTTTCTTTGTATTTATAACATCCATTTCCATATCACCATTTTCTGATACAGTCACTGGTTTAGCTATGTTTTTAGAAGGTTGGTTATCGGATACACTGTCCATGTGACAGTCATGTGACTGACTGAAATTTACATTGTTATCAATTTTGGAAGCATCTGTTTCTTCAGTCTTCAGGGCTGATGCTCCATCTAAATCATCCTTACTATTTGGCTGAACAGAATTATTTGATAAATCACTGCCAGCAATAAGCACAGTTTGTTCAGAATCAGAATTTATACACTTTGCAGAAGTTTGTGTCAAAACACTGTCTTCTTTACCATATGTAAAATCTATATCTGTATTTCTTTCTCGGGTCTCCATCATAGATTCAACAATCAGGTTGCCTGATCTACTCACAACAGGATTACTGGGATGTTTCTCATGCTCAGAAGTATTACTTTTTATTGAGTCAAATAATGATGGTCCTTTATTCAGATCTATCGTCTTTCCACTGTTAATTGTACCACTCTCCTGATCAATTTCTGTTACATCCTGGATAATCTCCCTTTGTACTATCTTCGGTTTGTGGAAAAATGGAGCTCTTGCATGAACTAGGGACTCACATACATGTAAAGATTCTGAACTGAATGAAGATACCTGAAATATGAGTGAATTACAGTGTAATTTGATCATGAGTTGAATATTTTCGATAATCAGAATCTAGGATTAGTTAACATTTTTATAATATAGATCTTCTTACTTATCTTAAAAAGGCTTTATTTAAGATTCATTACATGAACTATGTTTTTGATGTTAATCCGCTGAGATGTTTACTAGACAACAACTTTGACAACGTCCATTGTGACGTCACTTCTCAAGTCTTATGTTGAGAAAAATATGTGTCATTTGCTATGTGGATAATCAATAATGAAAGATCTACTCTGCATCAATTCATATCTAAAACTGATTCTTTTTTCTAGGTGGGATGCACTGACAATATTTCCCATACTATGGACTTTATATATTTTGAAACAATACAATGAAAGGGCAATAACACAATAAATTTTATACAAATGTACAAAATGTGGGTATTTAGCACATATTTTCCAGTCTAATTTGTAAGTCATTATTGGTTATAACTTATGGGATAAATATGTAATCTGTTGTATGAAAGACTTTGGCTTACAACCTCTATTTAGTATATAAATATGTGTGTATTTCTCTAAATATTTGGAGTAATTTTCATTTCTTTATGAATACTTTCAATGCTTGCCTTTCCAAGATAAAGGAGTGTGTATTGTAAGGGCCTGCTTTGGACCCCACATATGTGCTTAATTAAGAAGTAATCTGCTATTGTACTTTATTATGTTAAATTAATTTTAAAACATATTTATTCAATAAACAATTTAAGTTTGGACTACAAAGTTCTTTTCTTGTATGTAATGATGTCATCTTGTATGTAATGATGTCATAAATTACATTTACTGAATGATATTTGGAGAAAACCCATGATATCAGGTAATCAAGTTGTTGATTTTTATCTTGAACATATAGAGCGCATTGTTGTACTAATGTGAATTTCTAGTATATTGTTACTCATCACAAATTACATCTTTTAATGGCACATGCATGCACTCTATATGTTCTGAATTAAAATATGTTGTATAACAGATGTTTTTGCTTATGATGGTAAGGTAAATTTTATAGCATTTGATCCCCAAAATATTGATATTCTCATTCTCACACATATATTTAACAAAATGAAAACGATTTTGCTATACTTTATTTTAGGGGACAAATATAGCCCTTACCGTACATAATCCTTTGTGGTCGTTTGCACTATGATACATTTTTGTTATCAATATGTTGCATCATTCTATTGGCTACTTTACCCCATATATGCATCTTTTATTTATGCTTTGATTCCAAAACAAAATGTTATGAAAAATTCACAATTTCTCATTAGTTTTACTTATGGATTAGTTGGTCTACTGACTGCATTTTAACCCTAAGCAGCAATATTTCAGCTTTATAAAGAACAAAAACATGCATGTTTCATACTTATTATCTAACACAGAAATAAGACGAGTGATGGGACAGAAACTTTTTTTTGATAGCATAAAGTTCACAAACCAACAAACTATCATCCTGGATGGTGCACCTTAGGATGGAAAGAGAATACTGTAAGATAGATGATGCTGTTGGATGAGGCATAAGATTGAATGCTTGCATGACCATGAGTAGACTGTGGCGACATCTGTCATTGTTGTATGGTATCCCATAATTCCCTCTCTGTCTAAATACTATACCAACAGAAGTGATAAATTCTTGAATTTCCTATAAAAACAAAACATATACAAGGGTAAACATTAGAAATAAAACAAGAAGCTCTTAAGAGCCTATATTGCTCACCTGGACTATGGCTTACATACAGTCCAATAAATTTCATTGCTCAAGTGTCTCAGATTCAACTAAGTTCATAGACCTCAAATGTTATGGGGTTAATTGTTACTTTGTTTCACTAGCGACCATATTGGATGAAGTGCAATATTAAATAAAGATTCCACAACTGATTGAGTAAGCAATGACATTTCTAAACTAAAATAGTTAAATTTTCAACTTTTTAAACATGACGAGCATTTTAAATGTTTGAATATTTGACAATTGAAGTATGAAATGCCTCTTCACAAAGATATGCTTGTGGAATCTGTTTCACAATTGATTTAAAGGAGATTTTGAACCTCTTTTCTGCTTATCCAAAATAAGTGTGTTCTTTAAGCATGATTTCATCAGACATGGTCGTCTTTTTTCATGGTGGCACAATGGTATAGTCGGTCATCTTAGGTCCTGTGTTTACCTGTCTAACAAAATATTTGAAGTTTACCACCAAAGGACACGTTTCCAATATGTGGTTTCAGAAGGAATCATTTGAATGTGTTTCAATTGGTTCCAATGCTTTACTCTGTTTCTTGCTGACAGCCAACTTGGATAAGATGTAAACATACTGGACATAAATTTTCAAGGGGACCACCTAAGGATCATTGTGTCTCAGTGTTGTTGTAAATGGCTATTAAGTAGTTTCAGAGGAGAATACCCTGAATGTGTGTTCTTTGTTACCACTTGTTGGCCTATTGAATGGGCCGTGAACTTCCTAGATATATTCCTTGACATATTCTTAAACGGAACAACCCAAAGAGGTTTGAAAATGTGACATCTCATTTCCACTAGTGAAATCTTTCCTAAATTGTGTAATGCAATTGTCAGTTTTATTTTTATCTTGAATTTGTTTTTCGTGTTTATTCTATAATGCTGTATACCTGCACTGTCTTCTGTTTGAGCTGTGGGCCAACAGTACTCAGTAACCAGTACAACGCTAAAAATAGATAAATAAACAGATCACAAGTGCCCTGAGATAATTACTGACTGGAGGCACAATCTAATTTTAATGAAAATGTGAGTTTTCAATGAAATAGTAAAACTAGGTAGAGAAAATGCCCCCGCTGCCATTATCCAATGTTTTTCATGGTGTGATTATATTAAAATTTTGAATAAAATTTAGCTACTTTGTTTGTGTCTGTATGTGCATCATATGTGTAAGACACATATGATGCCCCCCCCCCCCCAAACCAGTTGCATATAAAACATGGACATCTACTGAACTCTCATATCTCACACAGCCTATTTAGTGGAGCCGCGAGGAGGCCAATTTTCAAAATTTAAATTACCTGAAAGCCCCATGGAATTTTATTGTCTTAAATGAAAGTGCACTATTTGTTCTTTCAGAAAATGGCTGTCGTTGCTATCTGACATGGTCCAAACATACTTTATTTTAGGGTCAAAGGTCATAACCCCTAAAGCCGTACTTTTAGTGTGTTGGACTAGAACTTGCTTATCTTTTGACATAGTTTTCAGAAATTTGGCAAATAAGCGTATCACAATAACTTTGAATATTTGGTACCATTTTACCTTCATATGACATTCACCTTTGACCTTGAGGTCAACTAATTGTGTTAAAGTGAAGGGCTTTCCAATGCACAAAAAATTGCCTCGGCG
Organism: Modiolus philippinarum; assembly: GCA_002080025.1. Taxonomy (NCBI): domain Eukaryota; kingdom Metazoa; phylum Mollusca; class Bivalvia; order Mytilida; family Modiolidae; genus Modiolus; species Modiolus philippinarum. The sequence continues at coordinate 140,609 of MJUU01071889.1, forward strand.
TAATCGTATTTAAACCGAGTTGAGAATAAACTAAAGTGCGTTTTGTGATATAGCCTCTGTTGGACTTGACCTCACTCAAGGTAAAAAAAGACTACTTTAAAAACGCATTGGAACTATGTACATCCTATGTACAAGGATGACTTAGAACAAGTTATTTGACACATGTTTATCACTATCATGCATAATGTCTACAACAATTGTGACTTATGATAATCATTGACAGTGAAGATTTATGTTGGACTTCTATTTCATCACAATAGAATTTGGTGTGTGTGTGTGTGGGGGGGGGGGGGGCAAAAAGTAAATGATTCTATGTTTGAGATTCACCAAAACACAAAAATACAAATATGAATCATTGGTCATTTCTTCGACTCTTCGACATTTAATGAGGTCAATGTTTTTTTGCAAAATATGTCCTTTGTTTTACTTTTTGTAGTACAGGTCTTTATTACGTGTTATTAAACCTTTTATGTGCTCTTCGCATATAAGAAAAAAATAGGGTTTTGTAAAGCAAAATCTCTCTGGTTCATACATGTTAAGAATTGCTTAATAGTCACTTGATCAAGTCTTTTCTATGTGTATAACACACAAGGCAATTCGTAAGGAGAAAACTGAAAACACCTTGGTCCATTGACGGACATGGAGATTGAAAAAAACTCAAAGTGAACACAAAGTCAAGGGATAAAATGTGTAAAATCAAAAAGTGTTTTATGCTAAGTAATGACAGTTTCCATACAAAGCATACGCGACATAGAAATTAAAATTAAATCGGTCATTGTATATACAATAGCCAATCAACTACATGTAAATGTGGTAAATAAAACTCCAATTTATAAATAAATAATATGCTTTCTCCCAAAGTGTTACCAAAAAGACGATTTTGGAATTCCCATTTCATCATTTTTGCTTTGGTATTTCTTTGCCGATGTAAGCAAACACACAAAATTTACATAGGTTCTCAACTTTGAAAATGCGCACAAAAATACAATCGTACACATATATCTTGTTGGACTGATTTTGTTTTGTCAACAAGTCCCCACTCAATAATTCTTTGAGTAATATTAAGCACAAGCTTTTTGTAGGTTTTAGGATTTATGAAAATTAAAAGTTTTCTATGATTATCAATTGAAGTGGGGACATATATTTGTAAGTTGTATTGAAGCCGCTTTCATAATAAGAACGCTTTTGTTTTTCCAGTTTTTGCTTAGGATAGCAGAGCTTGAACCCGTCTTGACACAACAAGTACATGTCCTCATTGTCATGTGTAAACTATACGAACACACCCAATACACAAACACACCCTTAAGTTAATTACCATTTTTTTAAGCTGAGCAAATAAGAACAATTTAAACACGTACAACATATTAAAGAATAGTTATAATGTCAAATACACATCAAGCAAATAGAAAACTGTTGAAATATCTCTTAAAAGAGACTGCCTGGTAAAGTGTAAATTATAATCTCTAATCAATGTCTAATCACTGTGCAAAGTAAAATAAAAGTAGCTTTCATTTTGTGGGAGGAGTTGTCCCGAATAACAGTTCAAGAATGCACATTTCCATAAAATGGCCAAGTTCAACTACCCCTAAATATCACAAATTTTGGCCAAAATCTAAACCATGACAATATGCACTTCTAAAATCCATGCCTAATCACAATGCAAAGTAAAATAAATGTTGCATTAATATTGTGGGAGGAGTTATTCGGAAAAGCAGCTTATTAGAGATGGGACGGACGGATGGACATACGGACGGGTGGACAAGAGTAAGACATTTAATCGCTGGGGCATAAAAACAGTCATCTTGCATTACACAATACCTTCCTAGTTTTGAAATATTTTCTAGAAGCAGACCTCCAAAAACCACTATCTCTCCTTTATAACCCCTAATAGAACCGAGTTAAGAGGAAGGCATCTAACATACCAATTTAGAAGACAGTATACAATTTTGTGCACAAGTTGAAATTTGGAAACCTAGAATATTTTAGATTTCCATTCTTTGATGTAAATTGATATACTTTTCCATGTTGTTATATTCCATAATTTCCAAACTTTTGACCTCGTAATACACAAAAAAAAAAATAAATAGATTACTGTTCTTTGGTGTAAATTAAGATACTTTCCCATGTTATTATATTCCATAAATCTCCAAACTTTTGACCTACTGATACACAAAATAATAAGTAGATTACCATTCTTTGGTGTAAATTAAGATACTTTTTAATGTTGTTATATTCAATCAATCTCCTATATTTACTAAAATTAGCTATATAAAGTAAATCTTCACCTTCTAATGCCGCTGCACAAACTTCTGAATTGGCTTCCATATCTACTTTCCTCTGACTACTTATACCATGACTTAACTCTGAGTAACCTCCCTTCTTTTTCTTCTTTGCTGGTGGAGGTTCATAGTTACTTGAATGTTTGTCTTTACTACTCTCCATCTAAGAATAAATCTTAATACATGTATGTATAATTATGATATAAGGAGCAATGTATGAGCTATCTGTAAATCTATCACCATTTCATCTGACAGTCTGTTTGAAAAAAACTCGTTAAGGTTCCACAGAACCTAATGTCTCGCCCACTCAGTACATTATCATTATATTTGGCTTATATTTAGATGAGGTTGCTAAGTAGAATTTCAAGAAATTTTCAAGAACCAGTCTTTGAGAATTGGAACCAAACATTTTTGTACAATGACTGTTTTCTATGAAATGTTTGCAAAAAAAGTATGGTTGCTAAATAGAATTCCAAAAACTGACTGGCCTTTTAAGGTTTCACGAAATTTACCAGAACTGAAATCCTGTATTTTGGAAATTTCACTGTTGAAAATAATTATTCATACTGTTAGGAATTGAAAAAGATATGGCTGCTAGGTAGAATTCCTAAAAATACCAGGCCTTTGAGAGTTGCAGAAAATTACTAAAATAAGAATCAAAGACTTTTGCAATTTGACTTTTGAATATGATTATTACAACTGTAAGAAACTGAAAAAGATATGTTTGCTAGGTATAATTCCAAAAAATAACAGGTCTTTGAGAGTTTCAGGAAATTTACTAAAATTAGAATCAAAGATTTTTGCAATGTTACTTTTCAAACTGAAAGGAACTGAAAAAGTTATGATTGCTAGGTAGAATTCCAAAAAATAACAGGTCTTTGAGAGTTGCAGAGAAAGTACCAAAATAAGTATCAAAGATTTTTGCAATTTGACTATTGAATATGATCATTATAACTAAAGGAATTGAAAAAGATATGGTTGCTAGGTAGAATTCCAAAAAATAACAGGTCTTTGAGAGTTTCAGGAAATTTACCAAAATAAGAAAGATTTTAGCAATTTGACTTTTGAAAATGATCATTATTACTGAAAGGAATTGAAAAAGTTATGGTTGCTAGGTAAAATTAAAAAAAATGCATGGTCTTTGACAGTTCCAGGAATGTAAACCGAAATTGAAATCTAAATCTTTTGCATTTTTTATTAACAAGATGTGTTTTGTGAAACACTTATGCCCCCGAGTAGAAGTAAAGAAGAAACATTTAGCAACTTTTTGTGGAAATAAATTCTTGTATCAACTGAAAAGTTTAATCACATCAAATGATGATTGATGATTGCAATTGGAGGCAAACACAGAAGTCACCCAAATGAACCCCTCCAATCATTATCCAAGCATTATTAAAAAAACAATCCCCCCCTATTTGGAACATTTATAGTCAACTCATTGTGTTCTGTCTATCAGTGTTATC
>MJUU01071889.1:144596-172740 GCA_002080025.1 Modiolus philippinarum
TATATATATAAAATAAAACAAAATATAATTTCATTTTTCTGGTGAAATTTTACCCGACAATCACATGCCAAGGTCAAGGTCACAAGGTCAAATATTCTGGTGCCAACTGAAAGGTCTCTCCACAAGGAGTACACATGCAAACTGAAAGCCCCATAACTTACCATTCAAAAGATATGCTCAATGTTAAAGTTTTTATGCAGTTGTTCACAGGCCAAGGTCAAGGTCACAATGTCAACTTTTCTGGTACCAATTAATAGGTCTTGCCGCAAGGAATGCACATGCAAAATATGAAAGCCATATCACTTACCATTCAAAAGATATACCCAATGTTAAAGATAAATATTTTTTTCAAAAAGTCCATCACATGTCAAGGTCACAAGGTCCAAAATTTTGGTATCGTTTGAAAGGTCTTGCCACAAGGAATACACATGCAAAATATGAGAGCCCTATCACTTACCATTCAAAAGATATACCCAATGTTAAAGTTTTTTGTGGACAAACAGACAAACAGACAAACAGGCCAAAAACTATATGCCCCCTGAATCTTCGATTCACAGGGGCATAAAAATGTTTTTTTGATTCAAATTTATTAAAAAAGCATTGTTGCTAGAAAGAATTTCTAAAAATAGCTTGTCTTGGAGAGTTTTAAGGAAATTTACCAAAATTGGAACCATGTTATTTAATTCTTTAGTGTTCAAAATTATGTTTGATACTTAATCATTGTTAAAATTTGTAAGGGGATGCAAAAATTTCAAAAATTATTGGTCTTTGACATTTTTCAGGAAATTTACCAAAGTTGGAACCAGAATCAAAATTCCAATAGCCTGTTATACATCTGCTCATTTTAGGTAGAAATGTCAATTTTAATGTAATTTTATCAAGATGCAGACTCTTATTCTACTTCTTAAAAACAAAAATTGAATTATTTTAGCAAAAAAACTTTGGGAGAATACAGAAAAACTAAAAAAAAATCCAATTTTTTCAGCTTGAGGTAATTTTCTGACCATTATCTAACTTTTTACCACTTTTTGTGAAATTCCAATAAGATTTAATAACTTTATTTGACTTAAAAAAAACTTAAACCATAGCATTAAAATAAATTTCTTCTCCAAAAAAAATAAGTCCAAATACGGAAAAAATAAGGAAAAATTAAATAAAAATTTGGAAATTTTTCAGCTAGAGGTATCCTTGCGTGTCCACTTTTCGTGGATGTAAATTCAAATTAATGAAATCTTTAAATCTGTGTTTATCCTTTCTCATATGAATATTGCATATTGAGGCATTTTATTTGTTCTTTTGTTGTATATCTTTCTATTCACAGTATTTGTTTTCTCTGGTGTTTATTTCCATTGAACCAGTCATGTTGTAAATAACAATGGCAGAGTTGGGAGAGTCCACTTTTCGTGGGTTATTCCATAGTCATTTTTAGGCCTTAAGAAATGTTCCATTAACTATTCTCATATGCTCATAGAGACAATGTCTGTTGATTAATGTCCCCATAAAAAAATAAATTTTAATAAATGTATATTAATTTCAAAACTGAGTATAAAATTTGAAAAAATAAAAGAAAACACTGTTTGGGACTTAAAACTGGTAAATATTTCTAAAATTGTGTTTAAAATCATAATACAACATATACTTATTAATAGTTGTGGTCTAAAGAAAATATGCTAAGCATTCCATCTAAATGCTAAATTGATTATCTTCTTTAAGACAACCATTTCATAGAAACAATTGCAGTAAATATCATAAAACTACATGTGATGCGTTTTTAATTGTAAATATTGATATCAATAGCCTTGGCCTTAAAAATTATGTCACACATTCCTAAGATCTCTATGAAGCACATGATGGTTACAACTTTATATAATTTTGGTTCTGAAATATTTTAAAGGCCCTAGAAGTTAATGGTTTTTTTAGGAATAGTAGAAAAGCATGAAAACAAACACATCCTTTTGAAATAAATGTGAAAATTTAATTGTTTAAACCACAACCTCGCTATTTTAATGATTGGAATGTAAGCAATGTAAACAATCTTTTGAGAGCAGGAAGTATTGTAAAATCTTGTAAATTCCGAGATTATACCGTTTCCGGGAAATCCATGAAAAGTAGACACCCACGATAAGTGGACTCAGGACAATAATTTTCTGACCATTTCCTTGCTTCTGTCCAAATTTCAATTGATTCCATAAAGATTTGATGAAGATATTGATGTTTAGAAAACTTTAAAATTTTAAAACTTTAACATGTTTAAGTTAAAATAAATTTCTCTGAATTATGTGTTCACATTTACTGACAAGTGTAAGAAATATATTTCTACTCTCTGAAGACTGAGAAGGCATTGTTCTCAGTCAGTGATTGGTTAAAAATTCAATTAGGACATCCAATTTATTTCCTTTTTAATCTGATGTATTACAAGATACCTTACCTTACCTTGCCTCTGTATCTTTACACCCAATGTTGGGCAACCTCACCATCATTCATTGTGAGTTAAACGGATAATTATAGTTTCCCTCCACCATATTTATTTTTTCAGGAATATATACAGAGAATTTGAGCTTTGCTTCACTTAATGGTCTCATGTTTATATACATGTATCACTATATATATATCACATTAAAATGCATAAAAGTTTATATACATATGTCACTTGTTTCCGATACAGCATCCATACCTTCATATTATCTGTATGTGGTCTGGAGTCATATAAAATTTCCTTCACTAACCATTCCACTTCTTCTGTTGTCTCTGTGAATGACTGGGTAGTCTGTAACCATAGCAACACTGTTTTATATACTGTGTACCTCAATTTACTGTAAAAATATATAGTGTCACAAGTATAAAATTAAAATTTTTAGGAATGAATTATCTTTCATAAAAGCTTGTTGATTTTAAACAGACGAACAACAACATTGTAATTCTAATGTCCATGTAATATACGAAAAATTATTATGAAGGTTACATCATTTATTCTCCATAAGAAGATGGCAGTCTGATTGGATTCTTCCAAACGAGGATCAAACAAACTGTCCATCCGTCCGTCTGTCTGTCCGTCCATCTGTCAGTCTGTCCACACTTCTCGTAAGCGCAACTCCTCTTAAACCACTTGAAGGATTTTAATGAAACTTTACACAAAGGAAGGACACTATATGGAGATGTGCATGAAGGAATATAATAATTGTCGGAAACCAGGAAGGGGAGATAATTCGTCTTTGACTTTTTGTTGATTCCCTAAGCATGGGTTACCTCGTAAGTGCAACTCCTCTTAAACCACTTGAAGGATTTTAATGAAACTTTACACAAAGGAAGGACACTATATGGAGTTTTGCATGAAGGAATATAATTATTGTCGGAAACCGGGAAGGGCAGATAATTCAACATCGACTTTTCGTTGATTCCCTATGTATGGGTTACATCATAAGCGCAACTCCTCTTAAACAACTAAAAGGATTTGGATGAAACTTTACACAAAGGAAGGTCACTATATGGAGGTGTGCATGTAGGAATATAATTATTGTTGGAAAGCAGGAAGGGGTAGATAATATTACTTTGAATTTTCATTGATTCAATATGTATGGGTTACCTTCTAAGCTTAACTCTTTTAAACAACTTGAAGGATTTTGATGAAATTTACACAAAGGAAGAACACTATATGGAGATGTGCATGAAGGAATATAATTATTGTCCGAAACAGGAAGGGGAGATAATTTGACTATGACTTTTAGTTGATCCCCTATGTATGGGTTACTTCATAAGCGCAACTCCTCTTAAACCACTTGAAGGATTTTAATGAAACTTTAGACAAAGGAAGGATACTATATGGAGATGAGTATGAAGGAATGTAATTATTGTACAAAACCAGGAAGGGGAGGTAATTTGACTGATTTTTGTTGATTCCTTCTGCAATGATCTTTTTTTTATCAAAGAAATAATTCAAAGCGTAGATATTGTGAAATCAAACTCTTTGCAAGACACACTTTTTTCATTGTAATCCTCTTGAAAGTTGCTTTCAAAATTTCTCTAATGCTTGTGATTTTTGTGTAAAATGTCTAATATCAATTTTATATTTGTCTGATTTTGACAGAGTATTTTCATTGGAACCCCTGTGAAAAGTTCTTTCCTGAAGATTATATAACTGTGTCCATACTTGTATTGTGTCCACACTTGTACTGTGTCCACACCTGTATTGTGTCCACACCAACTTAAATTTACACTTACCATATCGATTCAGGGTTCAATGAGCGGGGGGTATATTTGGCTGCCATTCAGCGACAGCTCTTGTTTGGCCTATATTAAGATGTGGTTACTAAGAATTCTAAGAAATAATTGGTCTTCGAGGGTATCAGGAAAATTACCAAAATTGGAACCAAAATTATTTGAAATCTAACTATTGGCAATATTTGTTTTGATAAATAAATAATCCAAAAAGCATGGTTGCTAATAAGAATTTCAAAAAATTGCTTGTCTTTGACTCAATTTGAGAGTATCAGGAATTTTGCCAATATTGGAATCCAAATTTTTGAAAGCTAACCATTGGCAATAATTGTTTTGACAAAAATTCATCCAAAAAGCATGGTTGCTGACAATAATTCCCCAAAATTGCTTGTCTTTGAGAGTTTCGGGAAATTTACCAAAACTGGAATCAAAAATTTTTAAAATATAAGTTTTCAAAAACATTGTTTAAAACTGTACCAAAAAGCATGGTTGCTATTAAACAAGAATTCCCCAAAGTTGATTGTCTTTGAGAGTTGCAGGAAATTTACCAAACTTGGAATATTTTTTTTTATTCTTAAGTTTCAGAATAATGTCTGGTATGAAAAATTGCTAAAATATTTGATTGTATGCAAAAATTTCAAAAATTGTTAATCTTGGACAATTTTAGGAATATTACTAAAGTTGGAACCAGAATAAAATCCTGAAAGTTTATTGCTTATCTATAGGCTATTTGCAACAATTCTACATCAAAATTAATTTTCCTCAGTTCCAATTTGTTTAAACATTGTTGTATTATGGACCAAAGTGAAAATTTTGTCAAATTCATTGATGTGGTGACATAATTCTGGTATGGATGTTGGTAACGACTATGTATAACCACTTACCAATCATCATTTGTCTGTGGCATGTAGGTGTTGAGATATAGTGGAAACAAAAAAGAATTGATTGAAAAGTCCAACAAATGGCAAAATACGGAAAAATTGGATTTTTTTTCCCAAAAATATACATGTACTTGGGATTCAATAATGAAGTTGTACTGAATATTGTATATAAAATTCATTGCTATTGAGCAAGATTTCAGAAAGTTATTGAAGTTCAAAAAAAAGTTTAACATTTGGGCTTACCAAATGTTGACAACAACGCCGACGCCAACAACAGAATCTATGGTCGCCATGTCGCCTTGGCGGCATTCGTCGCAGGCGAGACAAATAACAGTGTCAAAAAAAGAATAATATACTTTCAACCAATTTAAATTTTTCTTCTCATGATGAGTTAAAGGATAAGTATTGTTTTGCATTATCTTTAAGGGCTTTTCAAGGCATAACTTGCAAATGAGAAACTAATGCACCTTGGGGCTAATTGTGAACAGATATATCATGATAAGGAGGGGTATTTGCCAAAAATACAAGTCGTGGGCAAATACCCCTCCTTATCATGATATATCTGTTTAATAACACCAAATGTCTCTAGTATTAAAGCGCACAGATGACTCCAGGACAAATACCACGGTGAAGGGGTATTTGCCAAAAAATACAACGGCTGTTAATCAATCAGAATGCAACTTACTTACATAAGGCGTAATTATAAACTTAAGTATTTAGTTAGGCTTATAGCTAAAATAACTTTATGTCACTATTGTTTGTACATGTAAATATACAATAATTCCAACTGTTATTTAAATTTCTTTGAGCACCTCATAAAATACAAGAAGTTATAACACTTGTTGTTGATTAATCTATGTATAGGCAATATTATAGTATTATTGCCTAATGTTTTTCATACTGGCATCGTTATAGATCTGATGCAAGCCATATTGGCCTGAGGCTAGTTCCTATCGTTATTTATGTTTGTTTTTTGTCTGATTTTTTTTTTCTTTTGCAGTTCCTTGGTACATTGTGGCATGTGACTGCATTTTCAGCCATTGTAGGTGTTTCCTGTTATCCTTTTGATTTTATCCGAGTACGCTTTAATGAAGCAATTCATGCAATACAACATGTATTGGAGATTGTTAATGAAGAAATTCATGTATGCTCCCCCGCCCCAAAAAAATGACTGTAAACTGTATCTTGTATAAATATGCTATATATCGAATTCTGACACACAACAGTTCCTTTTTTCAGTGGTATGAGACCCCAAAAAAATTTAATTGCACTTCAATTGAAATGTGTTTTGCACATTAGGGTTTAAGAGTCTGCATGTTCTCATTGATGATCTAAATGTATTAGGTTAACATGTTATTAAATTGTTGTATCGTTGAAGCGACATTTTACAGGAAAATGGTAAAAAATCTCTTTAAAAATATGCTGTGTTCATGATACTGCAAAAAGGGATGAAGCTCCTCGAGTAACCAAACATATAGGGGCTACATTTCTATTTGGGTGCTGGTATATAATTTATAGAAATGAAATTAAACACCAGTGAAGTGCAAAACAAGAAAATCTCAAGACACCCTAGGATAAGATTTCAATCATCTCGGGACTCGGCAAGCTTCATGCAAGACTGGAAATCTTTCCCTTGGGTGTCTGAGATATCCCCGTCTGGCACTTCCCCAGGTGGTAGATTCTTATAATGTCTTTTTTTATATTGCTTACTTCATGTGAAACATCAATCATTTTTTTCATTTTGTCTCAAAGCCAGATGTAAATACTGAAGGTCCAAATGTCTTTAAATTGACAATTTTTACTAGTATCAAATTCTGCTCATTGACTCTCAAACATCATATTTTTGGGGGATAGAAGGGAAAACACTATTCAAGATTTTCAAATACGGTAAGGGAGGAGAATCATAGATGAATGTGAGCAAAAAAAAATTTACCTGTAAGCTCTACTTTGACCATAAACTACTGGTACCTGTGACCACATCATTTCTTGTACCAGTAAGGATACTATTGATTTGGAGTATGGTAGCAGTAATGACTGACATCTGTAATAAAAGTTTTGAAATAATAGATGAATACAATAAAGTGACAAGACAGCATAGTAAAAGGCTTCTCCATTAAAACATATAAGGTACCTGGGTAAGCTCTTAAAATGATGGTACCCACCCATTGGAGCAATTTTGAACTTTTAGGCCATATTCATTCTCAAAAGGCCTCATAAGAGGTGATTTAAAAGTGCCTTGCAGGGTGCCATATATGTTTTATTGGAACAGACCTTACCAAACATGAAATTTAGCTTACTTTATGTGTACCAAAACACTTAGGTTTCTTTCTTCATATGTGTAATAATAGAAAAAGAAAGTCTATCAAGGTTGAAAGATTACTCTCAGACAGACATTTTCCATATGGATTCATAAATATAAAAGTAGCCAAAACTTCCTAAATTTGACAAATCAGGTTTATAAAGTTGAAAAGATACTTAATGCTGGCTATCCAAATTTCAGGGATTGTGATTGGATGGTTACAAGTGGTTACAAAAACCATATACCCGTGTGTGGGCTAAGCCATATTCCCTGATGTTGCTAACAATCAACTGGTAAACTTACGTTTTCACTTCTGTTGCAGCCATGATAAAAATCAAAACGCATAGCTTCAAAGGAAAATGTAATACATGTAATACATGTATTAGAGAAGAAACATGTCTTTTGAAAACATAAAAAGACAAGCTTCGCATCAGTGTGTACTTGGACACTTCAGAATATTACAATCTTTATATTTACGAATATCAACATAAATAACTTATAAAGAATTCTGACAATATTTGAAGACGAAGGGTTTCAAAGGTTACCTCTGGACAATTTAATGTTGACTTCTAAATTGACAAATAAGATGAAACCAGTATACCCCTCTAACATAATTGCGGGAGTATTTTAATATTCCATGACGATACAGCCTCATATTTGATGTACTTCACCTTGATATCAGACACTGTAAACATAAAACAGCCCCACTATGTATTCCGGAGATATGTCCTGACAATAACAATCTCTCTGTTGATGGTCTACTGTGCTAAAAATAGAAAACAGTGTTTTTATACAAATTTCAATGGGTTTATGGGTTTGCTTGTTTGTTTTATTGCAATTCAGCCAAGTGTATACAATTGTTCAAAGATATTAAAAATTTATTTGCAATAGGTACATAAAACAAACCGCATTGTTGCAGGCCTCATCTGGAATTCAAGATTAAGAACAACAATAAAAACATTCCATTTCTTGGTTTTACCATGTATTTTTAGAGATTTTGTCTAATGTGCATTTACTCAATATTTTTTCATTGTTTATTTATATATTAAGCAGTGGACCATTAGACAATATGAATGTATCAAATGAAAATAGATAAAATTACTATTTTTATATCAATTGCTCCTATTACCCTCTAACTAGTGCAGGGTGTTTTGTCAATATTTGCAATTTTTTTCTCTTTATTTATGCCATATATTGTCCATGTGTATAGTATATACATGTTAATGTGGTCTTTATGTGAACTGAAACTATTTTATCAAGTACACAATTTTGATCAAAACAACTATAAAATAGTTATCAGTATGCCTCAGCAATGCTTTAATCTGTAGATATTTTAAACATGTTTGCTCAGAAACTTATGAGGACAAAAAAAAACAATACATTTTTCTTATTTTCCCATGAATGAAAGTATATAAAATGCACTTCATAATTTCAGTGAAAAATCAATAGGTCACCTAACTCATTTTTCCGGAAGAAGCTTCCAAAAGTAGCAATGTTTTGACATTTTAATAGTCTATATAGGGAGAAAATATAATTAAAAAAAAAATTATATGAATGTGTAAACATATTTTATTAATTAAACATCATTAAATATGATAAAGAAAACAGTATACGAGATAATTAAACACAATTAATTAAAAGTTAAAAAAAACTTATATAAATTTGTTTCCCTATGAATAAAATGATATGTTTTGGTAAAATTGTAGTTGACGGTGTGTTAAATAAATCACTTTGGAAATGTGAAATAAAATATAGGGGTCATCGATCACATTAAAAAAACTAGAGAATGTTTCTGTAAGATATGGATGCCCCGCCAAAAGATTAATCACAAAGGATAACCTAATCATAAAATGTAGGTCAAAGCCACTTAATTGTAATTGATGTGGGCAGTACTCGCAAAGGCAATTAATTTGATGAAATATCATTTTCCTGTAATGTGTAGTTGTTGAGAAAATTGGACTTTAAGGCAAAACTTAACCAAATTCACAGAAGTGTAAAATGTAGGTCAAAACTACCTAATTGTCAATGATTTAGGTAGTACTCATCAAGGCAATTAATCTGAAGAAACATCATTGTCTTATAATGTGTAGTTGTTGAGAAATGGACTTTAACGCAAAACTTAACGAGAGTCACTCAAGCATGAAATGTAGGTCAGAGTCAAACTACCCAGGGCTTGACATAAAAATTTCTACCAATTTGTCTCTTCAGGCAAGTGTAAGACAAATTTAACTTGTCTGAATTAAATAAAAACTTGCCCAAAATTTTTCTGAACAGAAATTGTTAATTAAAGTTATCTACACAGCAGAACATTGGGAAATCACTTGTAAAACAAATAGTGCGGGGATAAAAAAATAGTACAAATGTATTTCAAAAGTAATAAATCAAACTTCATTGGCTGGTATTTTTTAAATCAATCCAAACTCAGTTCTCAAGCAAAAAGCTACTAATAATTTTTTTTAATTCCCAAATATGTGGATTTTTTACTTGCCTAATCGGACAAGTACTGACTGACTTTCACTTGTCCGAATGTGACTCTCACTTGTCCCGGGCAATAGGACAACCTTATTTGTAAAGCCCAGCTACCTAGTGAACTATGTAGTACTATCAAAGATCTACCTACTAACCTATTATCATTGTTCTACCTCTTAGAGTTTCTGAGAAATGGACTTCAACACAAAACTTAACCGAACATACACACATGGGGAAGGACGGACAAGGGTAACATTATACGCCCCTTCCACATTTGTGGGCGGGGCATAAAAATCAAGAAAATTGGATTTTTCCCTTATTATTCCTTAATAATTATCTCCCCTTAATAAAATATGAGCTTTTCCAAAAGTGACACATTTTACACACTTGAAGCATAAATTTTGCTTATTTTATTCTATTATCAATAGACTATTCAGAATCATTTTTACAATATTTACATGGTAAATTCAAATTTTCACCAGATGCACAAAATGGATGTGCAGTTTTAGACACTCAAACCACCTTAATATACCTGATATACAGCTTATGAAGATGGGCAGGAATTTTTGTCATGTTTTCACAACACTGCCAATTGAAATAACATGATTAGGCCCTATTACATGAAATGCAGTAAGATAAATTTTGAGAACTTTTGTAATAATTTACCAGAATCTTACTGTTGACTGCTAAGGCTTTGTAAATCAATTGCATAATGCCATCAACTGGAATTTTCACAGGAGCAGGAAAGGTTTGGCTGAAAATATAAATACAGCATACTTAAATTATAAACCTGGAAACTGAAACATTCTCTATATATCAATCTTTTTAGCATTTAAGATTATTTTCTGCATTCATTTATTCCTCTGCCATACAGCTGCTTTAAGTTTACTTGCTTGTAATTTAGTGTTTATGTTTCTCTTAGCAACAATATAAACAAGTAACAAAGATAACAGCTGATAAAACTGATGATAAACCAAAGGAAAGGTTGAAAAAGTAAGATCTTACCACAGGATTAATCAGAAATATCTAGTCATGCTATAAAATATTTCATTACAGAATCATATGTGAACATTGTTTATACCACTCACCTTAAAAGTTCTATGAGACAATAGGAGTATGTATTGAAATAAGATGACAGTAGATTGAATCTGTCCCCATGGGACCCTGGTAAATCTTTCATCGGTAAAGTACTAATATCAGTTTTGGTACTAGTTTCTGTAAAATAAATAAGTTCAAGTGCATGTTCTTATTAATTTTGTGTCATCTGATTTAAATTGTGATAAGCCATATCAGTGTAAGTTATTGTATGGAGTCATTGAAGGGCAATATATAAACCATGGTATCTATTTCATGAAGAAATTCAATGCTCCAACAACAATAGGGAACAAGAAACAATATTTTGTGCTGAGCTTAATTTTAGGATAAATTTGTGGTTGACATTTACTATTGTAACTATTGTTTTTGTCTTGTCTGCCCTTCTGTCTTCAGGTTCTTCACAAAAGTTTGTGGGCAACACTTCTCCTGTATCTTTGCACATGTGTCATAATTTCTTGGTCATAGGTCT
Organism: Modiolus philippinarum; assembly: GCA_002080025.1. Classification (NCBI taxonomy): domain Eukaryota; kingdom Metazoa; phylum Mollusca; class Bivalvia; order Mytilida; family Modiolidae; genus Modiolus; species Modiolus philippinarum. The sequence continues at coordinate 156,025 of MJUU01071889.1, forward strand.
TTTTAAATGCATAAAATAGACAATGTGTAAAATTTTAAAAACTTCAGATTATATTTTCATATATTTTATGGCATATACACAGCTAAAGGAAAACTCTGGAGAGGACTGTTTCCCGCCAAAATTTTGATGTCTTATATCTCAAAAATTCTTACATGGATTTTCAATTTTTTTTTTCATGTTGTTCTATTAGCAAAGTTCTTCAAAATAAAAGGTCAGTATTGTAATTCTAATTACAAAATTTCTGACACTGGTACTCCCTTAATAATTGATTCTCAAACATTGGATTTTTTGGGACAAAAGGAAAAGACTGTTCTAGATTTTTAAATAACCAAGGAGAATCATAGCTGAATGCGAGCAAAAAAATTGTCTGCAAGCTCTACTTTGACCATAAACTACTGGTAATAGTGACAACATTAATTCTTGTACCAGTAATGATACTATAGACTTAAGAATATCACACTGAATTACCTCCCTTGTTCGTGTCAAAGCCATAAACAAATGCATTAAGACTATAGTGTACCAAAATCTGTCTACTTACTAGTTAAATTTAAACCTTCATACAACATATCCACAACTTTATTGAGACTAGCCAGTATCTGTTGACATTGCAGACTTACTTGTGAGATTTAAACCTTCATACAACATATCCACACATTTATTGAGACTAGCCAGTATCTGTTGACATTAAAGACTTACCAGTGAGATTTAAACCTTCATACAACATGTCCACAACTTTATTGAGACTAGCCAGTATCTGTTGACATTTATTTGTCCATGCCTCTGTATATTTTATCCCCTTGGTGCCTCCACCCCCACAACTTGTCAATAAAATGTAAGTTGTTATGGCTTCCTAAAACAAACATTAGATAATCAGTAGAACTTCTGCAGAATACTTTTATGTCAACAAAGCACTTTTATCAACAACATAACTTATTTTCTACTTATTTTGAAATGAATAATTCAAATAGTTTGTGCAACATCCAGTTTCATAGAAATCATAGAAGTATTGATATTATTTAAGCCATTCATTTTTATTTCAAATGGGTTCTAACAGTTTTTACATTACAATTCAAGTCTTCTGTTCCATGAAGTCAATGGTCACTCTCAAGACAAATGTGAGGAAAATCCAAAATGAAATTTTTTGTGTAAATTCATGTATTTGACAACATTATGAAATCAAGTATGGTTCCAATTGGCTGGGTAGTTTCAGAGAGAAACCTCTTGAAATTAAAGCCTCAGTTTACTTGGTTACCAAGACATCAGTTGATAATGACCCCTCCACCAGAACCAAAGTTACACTGTCCCCAGACACCGATAACTATGACCCTGACAAAGACAACACCTGCACTTTACCAAAATTAGACTATGAAATTTTTCCCAGTTTTAAAATTCCAGTATACAGAGGTACTTACTTTTGGAACTATTTCTTCTATAAATAACCCTGTCAACATATTTTCTATTCTCCCCTGAAATACAACAATATTATATAGGTTACATATAAGTTCAACATTTCAACAGTTCATGTCATGTTTTCACATTTTCTTTGATCTTATATTCGTGATATATTCTTTAAAATAACTTTATTCACTTTAAAAAAATGTATGTCTGTCAAGTTCCTTATGTTTTTGATTTCAGAAAGCTGATGACGTCAACAAAATATGTGCCCTCAATATAAGTATATATATTTCAATTATAATATACTATATATGATGACACTAAAAATTCTTACAGTTCAAAGCATGTGTTATTATTAATGACAAACAGAAAGAGAAAGGGCATCTAAAACTCATCAAGTCAGAATCTGTTTTTATAGTGCTCATCTTAAAACTTGTATCTAATAACTTCTGGATATCCAAGTCAAATTCCTATGTTATTTACACACAATTATACCATCATTAAGTAAATATATAAATGCCAGGATTTTCATTATCTGGTCTATACATGTATAACAATTCATAAATGCTTTATCATACTGGCTAATTTTCTATTAAAATGTATGTGGGAGGGTGTGTTCACACGTAATTTGATTTGATTCGCATTCGATGCACATTAAACTAATGCATATCAGTTTTTGGTTTACTCAAAACGTACATGTATAACAGATGAAGAACAACAATAAAAGCATTGTTCCTTTGCTTGTTTTTTACCATGCATTTGTAGAGACTTTGTCTCATGTGCATTTACTCCATATCCTTTCATTCACCATATATCTGTTTCTGATTTTTGATAGGTAATCGATGCACATTATATCCACGCCTGAACACGGCATAAGATTAACTACTTGTTCTCAATTATTCTTTTGATATCTTACTGAATTATTTAGATTCTATTTGCAGTGAAGAGACTGAAGCTGTTGGAATATACAGAAGTTAATTTACTGCAACTTCAGTGCTGCTATTCTCTTTGTATTCTTACAGTTCTAAAACAGCACTTTTCTTCTTATCACCAATTACATCAGCTAATTTTGCATCAAGCTTACTTCAATATAACCTTTTTTATTTCATTTTTACCTTAAATGTTCCACATGGTCCAGGGTAGGTCTGTACTGTTACACTTATCAGTGTTAAAGCTGCTTCTAACCACTGTAACACATAATAAACATATAGCTCCAAGCTTAAAAGGGAAACTGAAACATGATACTGACAGACTGAATCAAACCCTCAATATTTCATGGATTTCCTGCACTGTAATTGTTTATTAAACCTCAGTAAGTGTTTTCTTTATTACATTATGTAAAAAAACAACTTTGTTTACAATTAAAGGCATCAATCTAATTGAAACCCATCAAGTCTTTGAAACGTTGGTCTGATGAAGGGAAGGCATTTAGAAATCTTAGTGAGAAGCAAATTAAAATTATTGATACTTTGAATCCACACTATCATACTCCTGATAAACATGTACTCATCCATAGCAGCAAATTTAAAAGTACCTTCCCTGGCTGTAAAAGATGTTTGACTGGAACAGCCTGGGAACAAGACATTAGAAATGTATTCCACATGATATTGTATCTGAGAATGGAATATTAGATTTCATTACTATTGCATTCCAATTATAATTGGACACTGGGGGATGGTTTCAGAAATATTAACTATTCCACCTGATATTTTACCTGACATGCCTGAGGACAGGAGATTTATCCTCCAAATGATATTTTACAAAGTACAAAATATCAGACTTACTATGGTTTTCCAATTGATATTTTACCTTAAGAAAGGATTTAAGAAATATTTGCTATGTTATTCCATATGATATTTTTACCTGAGGACAAGATGTCAAAAGTACTGTCAATAATTGTGGAATCAAAGTTGAAATTTCTTTACTGAGTGTTGTAAAGTTGGTAGTCAGAGGTAGAATTTTACATCCAATATGGCTGGCAAAACTCTTCACTCCTGGAGGATCATGGGACTAAAAAGATAATGATTATACTCATTATTAACAATGATCCAAATACCTCATTTTCACAAAGAAACAACCATTAATAAATTAGGCTAATTAAATGCTTTTTAATTTTATCAGTAATACACGTTTGTTGATAATCCTGCATCCATAAGTAAAAAAACATGTATGTAGCGTTGCTCGACATCTAGCAATGAATTTGACTCAAGCTGGCGCTGGGGCCGTCTTGAACTTACTATAAGATATGAGCAAACCTCATTGTGAAGGCCTCATGGTGACTTCAAGATGAAGAACAACAATAAAAGCGTTGTTTAATTGCTTGGTTTTGCCATGTGTTTTTAGAGACTTTGTTTCATGTGCATTTACTTCATATCCCTTCAATCAAAAGTACTGTCCAGACATCAAGTGCATGTTGCAATGCTCGGGCAGAACTTGTCTATATTCTTATCATATCAATGCATACATCAAATTGATTGTTCAGTTTAATTGCAATTTATATAATAAACTTAGTACAACTATGTTGTGTTTTGCATATGTAAAACAGATGGAAGTAAACTACTGATATCACCATACCCAGGCTGATTATGAAATATAAGCCTACCAAAACTGATAGAGGGTTATCATCCTGTGTATGATCATTACTCCTAATTGGAAGTATGTAATAAACAGATTAAAACATGAACTTTTTCCATATCAGCTCATTTATCATCCATTACTGGTAACTGATTTTGAGCTGATATGCGAGTCTTGGGATATGGCAAAGGCCATGTATTTATCTTTTTTTTTAATTTAATTCATAATAGGCTTAAAACTGAAAACAGCCACCAACTATTATAATTTACATAAAGTGCCTCTTTGTGCCTACATATACCACAGTCAATTCTACAACTGTCATAAAATACCTCTAAACACTGAATGATAAATCTGGTCCACGTCACAGCATTCTGTGTACATATTTCTGTTACACATTGATCCACTAACTTGTCTAACAAAACTAGTCCTTCTACTCTGTATAAAAAAATTAGAAAAATAGTGTAATGGTGCATTACATGATACCCCTGCAAGTTTCACAAGACTTCAAAGTTTCAAAGGGCATAACTCTAGAACCCCTTAGACCTCTGAACCCAAAATAAAACTTGGCCTGAGTTTTGTAGTAAACGACTTGCATACAAAGTTTGAAGATTTTATGATATTTCAAAAGTTATCAGTCGGAAACCTTCAGGGGACAGACAGATGGACTAACATACAACTGAGGGTCTCCCATAATACCTGGCCATTACATGTGGCAGGGTATAAAAAGTAAGTTGTCAGACAAACCCTGTGAAATTACAGGTCTTGTCATTCAATGTCAATGAAAAATTCAGAAAAAAACAGAATTATTTTAGTTTGTTTTCATGTAGCAAAGATTCTATATCTCCAATATGACCATTGACTTAAGTCAGATTGGGATTTCTGACATTAAATGCATTCAGAACTACACATTGTTTAGCTTACAGAAGAAAATAGTGTCAATTGACATCATAATCTGCAAATCTATAATCAAACATTTTCTCTTAGCAGATACATACTTAATTTATTAAACAATATTTCATCTTTAATTGCAGAAAACTAAGGTTTCCTTCCGGGTCCTTAAACAATAAATTTGCATATTTTTCCTGTGGATATAATCTGAAGTGAAAATTGGTCTCATGCCTTAACTACAAATGTACTTACGGTTTCTTCTACCAATGTGTACTTAATATATTGTATTACATAACATGCAGAAATTTGGGTGCATGATTTTCAGTTTATTCATGATTTTTCTGATATGATGTAAATTGAATGCTAGGAAATATATATTTAAACTAGAGGCTCAGACACTGAGCCTGAATGGCTCACCTGACAAAATGCTTACAATAGGTGATGAAGTGATGTTTATCCCATAGGATCCTATCTTAAAATATGTTCTAGGCTGGCGGTCTTGTTCTTTGTCAGATAAAAAAAAATAAGCAATCATGTTTGACTGAATTTGCTTCAATAATTTAAGCGCATGCAGTGAAAATGAAATACCATCGGACCGACGGACATGTCCGGTAAAATCGGCACCGGTCTGGTAAAAATTTCTATTTTACCGGTCCTTATGTCTGGTAATATTTTGGCTCATACATAAGGAAAATTCTGTGTCTGAGAAGTAAATCTTTGTGCATGACTTTTAAATAGTATAACTCCATGTATTCCTGGTTGTATTTTAATCTAAAATGTGAGATCTTTTGATCAATTGTCTGATTTTCAGTTTATTTATCGAGGGCACAATAGTGTAGGGAAAAGAAACTTGCACAAGATGTTAAGTTTCCATATATGGTAGTTCCATATATGGTATACATTTTGTACATATTTAATATGAGCAGGCGCAACCTGAAGATGCGAGCGGAGCTGACTACATCGGCACATGAATATCGAAGCAAAAAGAGGGAGAGGGAGAATATAATATTTAAGAAATAATTCATGGCAGGTATATGGTTATTGTCATTGTAACCATGGGCTGGGCTTTTATATTCGAATTTAACCCTGAGGGTTAGCGATGGTTATTGTCATTTAACCATTGGCTGGGCCTTTATATTAGAATTTAACCCTGAGCGTTAGCGAGGGGTTAAATTTGCGAATATAAAGGCCCAGCCCATGGTTAAATGACAATAACCATATACCCGCCATGAATTATTTCGATTCTAATATGACAGAAAATGCAATTTTTCATTCTGAAGCGACCTTAGAGAAGGCCGATTTCCCGTTCCCATTGCTGTCTGTGTCTATGACGTCACAATACACAATCTGACGTTTTCAAACAGATGCAAGTTCAAAATCCAAACAATACACAATAACGTGTCTGAATGTCATGATTAAGTTATGAAATATGCTTAATATTTATTTTCTCCACAAACTAAGACAAACAAAATAAAAAATATGGTTGTTTTTCGTCCTTTTTACTCTTATTCCGATACCATTTGCGCATGTGTGAAATATATGGTTATCGTGTGAAATATATGGTTATCGAGTATTATACTGGTTGACGATTAACTAGCGCCATGTTAGAATCTAAAATAAAAAATGATAAAGAGGATACCAATACAAGCAAAAATGAATAAGAACGTGACAAAACTAAAACACTAGCAACATTCGCAGTAAGAACCATACCCCCTCCCCCAGCCCCCGCAAATACCGGAGGTATCATTAGAAGCTCTTAAACGCATAAAGGCGTGATTTGCTTCAGATGTGGGTTAAGTCATGAACGAAGTCCAGCGTTGTCAAAGTTTGGGGTAATAGAGATGGCTCCACAGCTGTCTAAGAGCCTGGAGCCTCGAATGTCCTGCAGTTTGAACCCGGAGCCCTAGTGTTGGAGCCTGGAGCATTAGTGATAGAGTCCTGCATGAGCACTTGTGTTGGAGACTGGAGCCTCAAGTACAAAAAAGCTGGGCTCGGAGCCCGAGTTATTCCACAAATAGATGATGACGATGTGTTTGTTTATAAACGCTGGATCTGCTTAAAAAATTCCACTCACGTTGGTAATATGGAAACTTTTTAACGATAATAAATCATAGTGAGGGCCGACAAAAAATATATAAGACATTTTTAGCAGTGGTCCCTCTTCTTCTTCCCGTTGAGGTCAGGCCACTCTTTTGGATATAGTACTGGTGCAAGGATCGAGGACTTGTGAACAGTTAAAGTAGAGAAATATGTACAGGTAAAGTGCAGAAATATGTACATGTTCGGTTAAAACTGATAACCAGTCGATCTTGTGTCTTATATTGGTGGACTTAATCTGGGACTTGAAGCAGTCTAGAGACCTTTGACTGTTTATGATGTTGATTAGATCTAGATACATATGCCATCAGGAAAGAAGGACTTCTAGTAAAAGTAAATAAATTTTTACATATGGAACCATAAAGGTGATGTTGCTACCTCTCGATGAGATAGTTAGTACCAGGATCTGAGATATTATGTCATCAACTGGTTCACCACACGATACATCGTGCATGGTCTAATTTGTGTTCAGAGAAGAATTCCTTTAAATGTGTTTTCAAAAATGGCGGCCATATTGAATGGAGTACGGAATGCGGACAATTTTGAAAAAGAATCGCCAAAGGGCAATTATGACCAAGTTTGGTTACAATTGGCAAATTGCAAGTTGTTTCATAGAGGAGTAGATTTTTAAATGAAAAGTTTAAGACAGACGAGCGAATGGACTGCAAGTGCCAGCAAAAACTCATCCAGGATATACAAGTGCATTTAGCTAGGTGAGCAAAAAATCGGGAAGTTCACTTTTGGAAAGTAGAAATGATGACCCTTTTCGTTGTTTTGTCTTCAGATATTCAGAGTTTTTAATATAGATGTACACTGTATAAGCCACTTGAGGCATTAGGCCATATGCTGAAAATTGTTGATCAGTAGCCGTCTCTTTAATTGGTATACATGATGAAAGTTAAATTGAGGGGTGTTCAATAAAAGAATATATCCTTAGGGCTCAATCCTGAACAACTGGAAAATTAATGACCGGGTACACCGTATGCTAAGGGAGCGACCATTTGATTTTAAAGGGAGAGGAATTTTAAGAACAAAATCCAGGATCAAAAATTTGGTTTAAAAAATTATCAGGACAGGAGGAGGCAAAAAAAAAAAATAATAAAAATAAATAAATAAAAATAAATAAATAAAAATTACCAGGATGACATATATGAAGCAACATTTCTGGTCTTGACTGAAAAAAATGATAGGAATGCATCCAGTGAGAAAAAATTGTCAGGCTCAAAGATTGCGTGAAAAAAATTGTCCAGGATCACATGTTTCTTTTTTGCCCCCCCCCCCCCATGAAATCAACCGGTTGCCACCTAACATTTCTGAACATGTTGCTATCAGTCTTGTAGACCTGGAAAGTATATGTGAGCCATGTCTTTGTAGCTCCTTAAAACTACTGATTCCAAGCAAAATTCAACCTTTAACATAAGAATCTTGTGTTCATAAATGTGTATTGATTCTAAAAATTATTACATTTCTGGTGCTACTATTCGGGGTGGGTGGAGGGCTTCTCATCCCGGAGTCCCGACTTCATTTTTTTAATCCCGACGCCCCAAACTTAAAAAGGAACTTAAAAATGACGAAATCACTATTTCTTGGTGCATTTATTTCCTGAAATCTCGGGCTTATATTTTATAGAAATCCCGACTTCCCAAGCTTAAAACTTCAAATCCCAACTTCCCAAAAAAAGTCTGCCCCCATAACTAATTATTACCTACACTTATCTTATTCACATTATTAGCTGTAAATTATATTTTGTGTATGTTTTAATAAGTATAATTGTATCTTGTACATGTAATTGAGGAGGAGGCCTATAAAATAGGCTTTACCTGCTGCCTAATTCTGCTTACTGAATAAAATATATAATTGCTTAAATTAAAAAGGACCAAAGGGAAACAAAAGGGATTGGATACCAACTGTCTTTTTTCAATTAGTCTTTATATGAATTTAGAATAGATCCGCCAAAAGTGGCGAAGTCCTCTTATGTATTAAGGGACCAACCATTTAACCTGGAGGGGGGGGGTATTTTTTTTTATCTGGACAGAATTTTTTTTTTCACGTGTATCAACAAAATATTTTTTTTCAAAATTAACATTACTTTTTTAGGCAGAAAGCCTCCTTCAGAATTTTTTTTCATCATTTTGACAGCCAAAATATTTTTTTCACATAAAATCGGCTCCAAAATATTTTTTTAGAAAAAAACCATAGCCCCCCCCCTTTCAAGTAAAATGGTCGGACCCTAAGTATTCTTGGATATCATCAATTAAAACTTGCAGTATTGTGATGGCATCCTTCTCTTTTTGGATACTGAAGACGGATATGAGGGAAGGGGAGAGAGGCGACCCTTTTTCGGGGTGCTGGAATTGGAAGTTTTTAAGCTCGGGATTTTGGGATTCTTATGATTTTAGCGCGGGAATTTTAGGGAAAAATCACAGGAATCGGGATTTCACATGTTCTTAAGTTCCTTTGTAGTTCAGGACTTCGGGATTTAGAAAAAAAAAATTAAGTCGGGATACCAGGATGATACCCCCTCCGGCCCTTCTCACAGATATTCTGCTTACAATGAGACGATGGGCGATTGTCTTGATATGGCCCTAAACACAAATTTCCGGTACCCATTTACAAGTGCCCTGGTCTCTTGATTAATAAAAACTTCAACACCTGACATCGAAATGGCGCAACGTTTTGCAAAGATAGATAATCATCCTTTCAAGGTTCCGGTTTTGCTCCTAGAACAGTTTCATAAAAGAGCCAAAAAAATACAGCCACTCCCGCCTTGCCTTACAAAATTAATTTGTTGAACATTTTACACTCTTTTGTTTTTGGATAAAACAATCGACCATATTTATACGGGCAAGATTTAATATTCGGACCGGAACAGTTATTTTACAGCTTCTCCTTTATGACGTCATAATTGAATGACAGGCGTAAAACGTCATATGTTGTCAACTTTGCTGCGAAGAAGCTCCCTTTTTCCTGACGTCATCTACGTTTGTGTATCTCCTTAGATACGAAGTGTGGAAAATAAATAAACAATTAAAGAGTTGCTGCCGAAAAACTTCATCATTTATTTATTTGAATATTTTGGAAACGTAATTTTATTGAAAAGTGGCAGAAATCTTTTGAAATGTAATCCCGAACCTTCGTTTTTTTGTGTGCGCGCATGACCACTTGACCGGAACGGGAAGTAAATTTAGTTGTACTACCTGGACGAAAATTTTCAGAATGATCATATATATTCATTTTTCTATATTTTGATTATTTTCTTATTTCTATACACGATACCATAAGTGCGAGCTCCACTCGCATATAAGCCTCTTTCAACTGGAGCACCTCCAACAGAGGTTTTTCTGAAAAGAGATTTTTTAGTCAAAAAGAATACAGGTCATATGCCAAAAACATTTTTCTTTGATAGGAAGCATTTCTTATAGTTAATTAAAGTTATACATTGTTTCATCTCGCAAATGAAAAAAACATGAAGCTTTAGGGAAAGAATTTTCATTTTTTTTTGTACATAACCACATGATACATTGTATTAAACTTGGATGATTTTTTTATGCATCTTGCTACATCTTGGACCTTTTTATAAAGCCTTTTATTCTTGGACAAAGAGTCATAGTACAGAAAGGTACAGTCATATCAAAAAGGCCAGAAGCATTGCAGGACATTCCATCATGCAAATAAGAAAAGGCTGTCAGCAGACTGAACATAAATCTACAGAACCTACTGTATCAGAACATGTTGCAGATGTCAATTATTTACCTGACATTCGTCCTGTTGGCTGAAAAATTTTGCCAGACAGACTGAAGTTTTGTCTGATATATCCTTCAGTCAGGCAGTTTTCGATGTGTCTAATGGTAAAATTTTTGTAACATCATTATGACCCTCAGTACAAATGTACTATCAAAAGAAGAAACAAGGGATTAAAGTGCACAATTTACCAGACAACACTTTTTTTGGTTCAGCCTAGAAAATGCATACTTTACTTGTCAGAAGGGAAAAGTGTCATCCCATGTTAATTTCACTTCTTTTCTAGTTATTTTACTTCCATTGACATAAAACCAGAACACAGAAGTTTCGGTCTGGTACAAGTTGATTCGGTCTGGTAAATTTTTCGGATTCACCAGACAGAATGTCCTGTAAAAATTTTCAACTTTCGTATTCACTGCGCATGTAATGAAAAAGATGTTTTCATATTGTGGTACTATTTTATACCAAGTTCCATGCTGGGAGCCTTTTTTTTTGTTGCATCCCAACAAAATGAGCAGCCTTTCTAAAGGACCTTCCATACATCATTTCTGTAAAGTTTGGTTGAATTTGCTTCAATAATTTCTAAGCAGATGTTGAAAATGATGCTTTTCCAATAGCGTCCAATGTCAAAACTAAGATCAGCATTGGCGTTCATGTTTTTTATCGGATCGGAACAAAATGAGCAATCTTTGTAAAGGACCTTCCATACATCATTCCTGTAAAGTTTGGTTGAATTTGCTGAAGTGGTTTCAGAGGAGAAGATGAAAATGTGAATTTTCCATAGGGCCAATGTTAAACTATGTTCCCTGATGGCGGCCATATTTTTTGTCAAATCAGAATAAAATGAGCAATCTTTGTAAAGGACCTTAAGTACATCATTCCTGTAAAGTTTGGGTGAATTTGCTTCAGTGATTTCAGAGAGGATGGAAATGTGTATGTCCCATAAGACCAATGCAAAACTATCTTCAGTGCTGGCGGCCATATTTTTTGTTCAATAGAATAAAATGTGCTATCTTTGTAAAGGACCTTTAGTACATCATTCCTGTAAAGTTTGGTTGAATTTGATTCAGCAGTTACATAGGAGTTGATGAAAATGTGATTTTTCCCTTAGGGTCCTATGTTGAACCTAAGTTCCGCGCTGGCGGATATATTTTTAGCGGATCGGAACAAAATTAGCAATCTCTGTAAAGGACCTTCCATACATCATTCCTGTAAAGTTTGGTTGAATTTGCTGAAGTGGTTTCAGAGGGGAAGATGAAAATGTGAATTTCCCATAGGACCAATGTTAAACTATGTTCCGTGCTGGCGGCCATGTTTTTTGTGGAATCAGATAAAATGAGCAATTTTTGTCAAGGACCTTTAGTACATCATTCCTGTAAAGTTTCGTTGAATTTGCTTCAGCAGTTTCAGATGAGTTGCTGAAAATGAGATTTTTCCAATAGGGTCCTATGTTAAACCTAAGTTCCACAATGGCGACCATTTTTTTATCGGATCGGAACAAAATGAGAAATCTTTGTAAAGGACCTTCCATACATTATTCCTGTAAAGTTTGGTTTAATTTGCTTCAGTGGTTTCAGAGGAGAAGATGAATATGTGAAATGCTAACGGACGGACGGACGACAAGTGATGGCAATAGCTCACACTGACCCTTTTGGTCAGGTGAGCTAAAAAGACCTTGTACAATCAAGATAAGAAATCCTCAATATTAAGCCCACAAAAGCTTTGAAAGAAATTGTGAAATTTGCAACCATCTAAAAATGGGCACATAGTATTCACTGATTTTACACACATGTTTATTCATATATAAGGAATAAAGGACATATTGTGTTCAATCCAGATTTTATCACTGCTAGTATCAAGCAAGAACGTTTAGGGGAGCTTGATGCGTTAGGCCATGATAAAGTCCCTATCAAAAACAAAATGTCCTATATTTCATTTATCAGTTATTCACAAAATGATATATAGATCTCAATAATAAACTAACATACAGTGGAACTTTTACGGCATGAACATCCACGGGACCGTTGAAAACAGTTTGAGCCAATGGGGAGGTCGAACTAAGCTTAAACTTGAACAAAGGGACCACAAAAAGGGGCCCGAGGCATCCATGGTGTTCAAGTTATCACAGTTTGAGCCAATGGGGTGGTCGAACTATGTTTAAACTTGAACCAAGGGACCACAAAAAGGACCGAGGCATCCATGGTGTTCGAGTTATTGCAGTTTGAGCCACCAAAGTTCTACTGTAAGCTGAAATTTCTGTTTTAGCATGGCTAATACATTGTTTATTGCAATAATTAATATGCATTCTTCATCAATTCAATGCATATGCACACGATGCATAGCAGTACGCATGTGGCGTCTTAACAATGAACTTATTTTCTATATCACGGCCTGTTCCATGATACTGACATTATCAGGCAATGTAGATCAAAAGAAATTCATACAAATTACTGATAAATTGTTAACTGACCTCTGTTTAGATGTATTGAGGCAAGCATGGATATGGCTTACTATTTCCTGTAGGGCTCCCTTCTTCTGAAAAAATAATAACAAAAGTGTGGATTAATATGGTTATCAAATCATGTTAACATATTTTCGAGGACCATATGAGGTCTGTCACTCAGAAAATAATGATGTCACAATTTCTTTTCACTACTCTTGCATTAATTGTTAAATACTATCCAGAATACTTTTGGGTTTTCCATGATCAGATCCAGTTTTTATTGAGTCAGATGTCAGCTCTTGTGCATCTGTCTGACTGGACATAGTTTGCATAACTATTGCTATTCTACAGAAAATCTGAATAATTAAAGGCAGCCATTTTACAGTTTGAACTGGTGTTGAATCCTTTCCTGTTGATAAAAACTGGCAGAACAGGATAAACAAATACCTTCATAGCACATTTCTATATATCCCTCACCCAAATTTGTCATGTAGTGTGGTAATGATGATATGAGACTGCTGAAAATTAATATTCTATCAAATTAGGGGTAATTCTCAAAGATCAAATATTAATCATGCCTGGACAGATTTCCTACAATACGCTATTTTGCCATTTAGCAATATTTTTTTATGTTTTGCTTGCATTTGAAGCGGCAATACAAATACATCTCAGTTTTTAATCCTAATTCCAATCGACAAGGTGGCCAAGGGATTTAAGGCAATTGACTTTTTCACAATAGCATGAATGGCTGACATCACTGTGGGTTCAATCCAGCAAAGTTTCGTATGATTGTTGAAGTAGCTTCTTCAGCATATACTTACATTGTTCATCAACAATACTGTTTTCTTTATTAAGAATTTAAACACATTTATCACAATGGAAACATACTCATCTACCTTTTCACACAATCCGTGATCTATATATTTCATGTCATTACTAGACACATATACTATATTTAGCATCACTAGTACCCTACCCTCTTAAATATAGTCCTATACAGCATATCATCAATACTTACCTCTTATATATTATCATATACACAATGCACAAGTGATGCATATTTTTACTTAGTTTCTGTACATATCTCAACCATACAGTTACATCAGATGTTCTGATATCAGCAATAATTCTTGTATTTGTATGGTTTTGATAAAATTGGAGAAACAGTTCCATAATCCATTAAGGTCGCATGTTGAAGTACTTGAAACATGGAGAAAGACTTTTATCATCAAGGGAACAGAGAAAAGAATAAGAGAAAGACCAGATGAACTATTAGGAGAGTTTGCAGAGCGTACAGAGAACATGGTTGAAGGGGGCTATCCTGACACTTCAATAGAATTTTGTCATATTATTGCAGTCCATTCATTTATATCTGGCTGTTTAACAAGCGTAAAGGAGAACAGAGATTTTCAAAATATACAAGAAGCTTTGAAATACACAAAGAAAGAATTAAGTAACCACCACCACACGAATTCAATGAAAGAGAAGGGTGGAAGGGATGACTTTAGAAAAATAAAAGGAAGCAAAGGCAAAAGTGTAATAGAAACAGGGGCAAGCAATAATCTAAGAGATGAGAATAATGTTTGTAAAGGGATCATTGTGAATGAAAGAACAAGTGGAAGTACAAATTGTACGTGAAAACCAATAACCAGAAGCCTAAGTATATGACCAAGCAAAAACTACACTAACTTATACAAGACATTGTTACTTAAAATAAAGGACTAAATATCAAAGGAAAACTTTGTGACATACAACATATTTACATAACTCAATTCCAGCCCATCAACTGGCATGTCAAGACAAAAAGACAACATGAACAAGAGGTGGAGCCACTTGCAAAAATTGTAGATAAATTGGCATCACATTCAAAATACCAACCAAATTTACATGTAGTTCCAAGAAAGACACTCATGGACAGACAACACCTTTACTGGAAATGGGAAGAAGGAAATATGATCATGATGATATTAGTAAAAAGACTTATGCAGAATACTGATAAACAAACACAGCCTGGGAAAAGTGTGTTGAATGACAAAAGATATGATGAAAGATAAAGAGACACTAACTCAGCAGAAACTTAAAGCAGAGACCATCTGTCATAAAATAAGTGGAATGGAAGAAAAAGGTGTGCAAACTCTATCTGTCTACAAAAGAAAGAGAGGAAAGGCACAAAGAAGAAATCATATGAAATGTCTATTGGACTCACAAAAAAGAAAGGAAGAGAGAACATGTAAAAGAAGGAAAGTCAAAGACATGCATGGAAGAACAACAGTAATGAGAATACAAACAGAAACATTCAGGCCTCTACAATAACTCAAACTCGTCCCTTCCGACAAGTACCTCTCGAGATTTACTTGTCCGAATGAAATTATCACTTGTCCAAAAATTTGACTGAATAGATTATCCAAAAAGAGTATCAGAAATAATAATAAAAAACAAAGAAAAAAAAGTGTATTGGTTATTTCATGGAAATGATACATACTACATAGGTTTATGTATAGTTTAAAAAAGAAGAGTATATTAAACTGAACACAAAACAACTTGAAAAATCCAGGTATTCAAAAGTTAATCAGTAGGCAAGTATGTACACATTTCCTTGAAAATCTGGTATTCACATTAATATATACTAGATATTACTGAAATAGTTGTTTTATGAAAAGACTTATCAGACTTGATTTTTTTTTTACAAATATTTTTTGAAAAATACAGTAGTAACAATAAATGCTAGGGTGAGGATCATTCATATATGATTATTGGGGACCTTTTTGTAGATGTGTTTTCATTCAGTCTTCCTATTACACAGATTTCAGTTGTAAGATTATGATATGAACTTTGCAGATACTTTGGGAACCCATGTTATTTTCATGATTTTGGACTGGTATTATTTATTCTTGCATTGAATTTACATAAATTGAATAATTTTTTTCTTGTAAATGTGCCTAATCATTTATAAAGTAAAATCAAATTGTTCCATCGACATCAATAATATCATAGGAGTACATTTTCTTTTTTCTAATGAAGTTTCGCTTATGAATTCGTTTTATTTTGTTTTGTGTAACGATTGGTATTTTCAAAATGGCCGACACGAGTGAAAACGTAAATGTTTACATAAGTTTTTTTTTTCTGCAAAATCACTAAAGATGTTGATATTAGCATAAAATAATGGTAGCTTTGCATGGGTATTAATCTCAATAATTTGAAGATAAATTTTTGGAATAAACCAACAAGCCGTTAAGGCTGGGGGTTTTACATAAATTTTCCATAGGTTTAACATTGGACTGAAAAGGGGGCCTTTAACCTTAACGGAGGGGGCCGATGGGTTTATTTCGTTCTCCGTGATAGGGGATTTCAATTGACGATATCAGCGTTTCGCGCACCTAACGGAATATCAGGTTCGATAACTCCAACATACTTGTACGAGGGTGTTTCTACCATTATGAATTAATTTAAATATGCACATTTTAATATTAATTTGCAAGCTCCCAGTTTAATTATTCGACCAATTTTTTTTATCTTGATGATAATTGATGTGTATACTATCTTAACTATACGGTGTTTACCTGGATTTTACCTGTATT
>MJUU01071889.1:180220-193670 GCA_002080025.1 Modiolus philippinarum
ATTATGACACAACTATGCAGCATACACAGGACATTCCCTTATCCATCACTTGGGCACATTCCCGGCAGCACTGTAAAGGGCGCCCCAGTAAATTTATTCACCAGATGACCCTTGTAATACACACCAGTCACAGTTTTGAATAATGTGGTCTTTTAAAGTTTAATTAGGCCTGTCATTAGCAATTACTTCAGTATTTGCAACCTGTTTGCGTACTCTGTATAAAATAAAAGTACCAACATTCATGTGCATGGCGAGATCACCTGGACCCTCTGGTACCTGAATATGTTCTCAGGAGCTTTTCTACAGACCTGCCGGGCGCTTCCCCAGGGGGTGAAGGAAATACCTGATCTATACGGGGTAGTCAGGTTATAATACGGAAAGAATGACCTCGAATCACCGAGGAGAAACACAACGCCCCATGCAGTATAAACATTCCTTCTGTGTTCCTCGTACAAGAGCAGTCTCATTGGGGCCGTATAGAAAGCTAAATTTCCTGTCCCTACCCATTTCTCTCATTTTTCGGTGGCAACGCAAACTTGTTCCATTCACCACTATATCTTTCTTCTTTTACCTGTATTTTTTTCACGTCTATTTAACAATCATAAATCAAGAAAGGTCCCGAAACCAGATGCAGAAATTTTGCAACCAAAAATATTTTTTCAACCTCTCTAGTATCAAAGCGTAGAAATCGCGGGTGAAAGCGTAGGGCGTAATTTGAGGTCAAAAATCGTAGTAACTACGCCAAAATCGTAGTGGTAAACAGGTCTGCATTTGGAATACTGACACGTCATATCTTTCAATGATGTTATGGTGACGGCCATAGAGTTTCTTGAGGGATGAAATTAACATAGATTGAACAAATTCCTGACTAAGCAGCTTTTTGGACTGTGTTTTTGCTCTGTTCAAAAAATCACTGTACAAACTACACGCTCAACAGTAGTCAATCAACTATGAAATGTACACTCCATAGGCTGGTCAGGTAGGTATATTGCTGCTAAGAAAGGGAAAGTTCACAATTGGGAAATTAAAATCATCACGCTTATCATACAGCTTAAACTTCAAACGTCCATCTTCGTCAATATACAAAAACAGATCTAGGTACTAAGCTGAAGTAGGCGTTTCAGTTGTTTCTTTAATTTCATGCTCATTGGGAAAGATCTGATGTAAATACTCCTTAAATTTAGGATTATTTAGAGAAAGTACATCGTCTATGTAGCGGAAGCTGAAATTAAAGGACTGGGCTAAATATTTTTGTTTTCTTTGAATAAGCCCTTGTAAAAACTTGGCCTCATATGAGTAAAGGATTTAATTTTAATTTATCTAAAACTTCAATAGAATTTTTTATACTCCAAAAGTAATTTACACACGAGTTTTGATAAGTTTTTCCATAGTATTTTATAACTAACTCCTTTATAATAAACGGATGGATAAATTAGTGGTAGAACAGTTACTCGATGTCGAAATAAATTGATGTTTGTAGGGATTTTTATAGGAACCCAATACATAGTAGGCAAAGTGTTATGTTTAGGTGGAGCATTTTAGTATCCTTGTAATGTTGTTGGGTTAATGTTTTTTTATTAAAATTAGTACCTTTGAAAGTGTTTGACTTGGCCAATTTTGTTTGTTGGAAATCAATATAGTATTTCTTTCAAATACTTGCAATGCTGTTTGAAGCTTTATTGACGGGTACACACACATATTTTTTACCAAGATCTTCATACTAGACCAGTTGTTTTAGAGAAGATCTTTGAATGTCTTTTTCGAAAGGGTACAATCTTAAACTATTTTCCCAGTACTGGCAGCCATCTTGGATAATGAGCAAACCTGAAAACATTATTTTACAGGGGACACCTCATGGACCTAATTGTGACCAAATTAAGTTTAAATTGGACATGTAGTTTCAAAGGAGAAGATGGCTGAATGGTTTCCAGAGGGTCCAATGTTGAAATATGTTCCCTGCTGGTGGTAATCTTGGATGAAAAAGGAACCTAACAAAAACACTACTAGGGACTATTAAAATTGTCACCACGTTTGTTTCGAATTTGCCTTGTAGCATTAGAGGGAAAATCCCTGAATGTGTTTACCTTAATGTCAAATCATAATGTCTGTATCCTGCTAGGTTCTATATTGGATATCGGGCAAATGTAAAAAAAAAGCACTTTTTTAAAAGGGTGAACACCCAAAGACTTTTGTAGCCATTTGGGCTAGTGGTTTCAGATGAGAAGAACTTTGAATGAAAAGTGGACGACTGACTGACCTCTGACGCCAGAAGCTCATCCTGGCTAAAGCCAGATGAGCTACTTAAAACTATCAAGTAAAGGATGATTAATTTGATCCTGTAGAAGTTTGTTTAGAGTCTGACTTACAATTATGTAGAAGTTGCTGATGTTTTTTTGGCTATCTGAACTCCAAAACAGCAAAATCATAGGTTATCAAGCTTAAAAAAATAACACATGGTAGGTTGAATTTGAATAAAATCTATGGAGATTATGGGCCCTTATCCCTGTAGAAATTTGGTAATTTTAATTTTAAAAAACTGGGTACACAGGTTTATATTTTGGTACTCAGCATTCTGACAAAATCTGAAAAAAAGCATGCAAAGTTGTTGTCTTGAGTATTCATGATCAATGCCTTTATATAGCTATGGAATCTTGTGTAGTTCTTTGTGTCTTCATTCTCCAGTTCTCTCACTCTCCATACAGCAGCTGCACTTTTATTCTGTTTAATCTTATTATTCTTATTCATTACACATAACTGGCCATATTGATATAATTTTTGAAGAGAAAAAAGGCTTATCATGTTATTTTGAAACCCCAAGAAGCTTGAAATAACATTTTATTGGACCCTCTCTGCCTGGAGGCTCTGTATAAAAGTTGGACATTTAACAGCATATAATATTTTATATAAATAAATGCTGAGCAATTCCTCATTGGTGGTAATAAAACACTGGCTAATGATCACCCTCTTCTCAACAGGTGGTCAATTTGAATAAACAATGTTGTCATGTTGATTTCCAGGTAGATGTACCTGTCTTAAAAATTACCTGTGATCTGTATTTCTATCTTTCATAATTTTTTTTTAATATAAAGCCCTATCAAGTTAATTTGTAGATTCTCATCCACCTATAACAAAAAATCTGAGTCGGGTGGGAGGGTTTTATTTTATATTTTTTACTGATTTTCACAAAAATTCATAGGAATTTAATGACAATTTCTGAATAATTGAAAAAAAAAAAATGATCCTAGAAAAAATGGGGCGGGTGGGGATGAGAATCTATTTATTAACTTGATGTGGCCTAATGCTTTCATTTTTATAAAAAAAAGAATACATTTAAAATTTATATTTCAATATTTTTTTCTTTTGTACTAGAAAAGAATTTTGGTATATGCTGGTATGTACAACTGAAATAAGTTTTATTCACAATCAGTAATAATAATTATTGTTTAATCAATTTTTATTAATCATGGCATATATATTTTCCTATATAAAAAAAAATATTTTGCTATTGATGCCTTGTGTATTATTGAACAAAACAGTTGAACAAAATAATATAAGCTGCCATATTTTGCTCATTTGATTTGGTCTTTTCAAGTTTTGAAATCATTATGAAGAGGTATGGCCATTTACCTGTGAATCTATTTCACTCAGGCATACTAATTTTGAGAATGCATTAAATGTTTTCGAAAACTGCTTTTACAGGTCATCTGTTATATACACTATCAGGACAAAATCAATTCAAATACATTTTCGTACATTTGGATGAAAGATTCAGCCACTGAATTTGCCACTTGAATGCAATTTTGGCAGATTTTGACAATTCTTGTAGCATTTTCTTAAAATTCGTTGCATAGGACATTCAGAACCAAAATAAACTAACTTCCAACTTCTATTTCGAAGGGCAAATGTTAATACGTTCGCAACAGAAAATTGGTTTTGGTTCTCAGTGTCCTTTCAGTAGTACCATCCCCTCAAACACTGTAAAATAGCTAAAATGGACACAACGAAAAGGCTATTTAAAGCCATGTTGGACTGCTTATTAGTCGGAAAACATACAATTGTGGCATATATTGATTTTATATCTAATAAGTACATGTACCAGAGACCACTTTGAACGATTTTCGACAAAATTCGAGTATGCTTTGAAGTAAAGTTGTAATATTTTGTGTTCATGTTAACGGCCATAAAACTTTTAGAAAATGTCAAAATCGATCTTATTTTTTGTTTCTCTACACTAAACATCCATTTTTTTCTCAAATTTTGGAGCGGGCGGGCACATTATATTTTTAATCAAATTTTGTGACAAATGCTGTCATTTTGAAATATATTTACCCAAAATCAATATAAATTTTGGAGGGGGTTAAAAAAACAGGACAGGCGAGGATAAGAATCTAGGATATTTTTTTTTATTATGGCCTAATGATAAAACTTTTTTTTCAAGCAAAAAAAAAAGATCCAGGTTCCTGTGATAACTAGAACTGCCAAATGGTTGGAGTATCTTTTGTGATCATCAGATCATCTTTTTCTACCCCCACTTTAGCGGGAAGGTATAGTGATCATGGTCCATTCATCCATCCATGCGTTCGTTTGTCTTTTCATTTGTTCGTTCCTTCGTTCGTTATAGGGGTACACATTTTGTGGCAACAACTCCTCCTAAATCACTTGATGAAATTCAATGAAACTTTCACAGAATGTTCAGTGCATATTGCCATTGTGCACCAGCTAATTAAAAATTTGATATAACTTGATCTTTTTGTTGTTGATTAGTTTACTTCTGGTATCAAATGGGTCACAGTTTTTTAGCTTAATATGAAATTTCTTTATAAATAACAAATAGGAAAGTTTGCGAACCCCATTAGTGATGTAATACAATATAATTTACATATGTAAATTTGCATTTTTGGTTGGCAAAGTGGTAGTGATACCACTTTTTAACAATGTAAATGAATTTTCGATCTTTTATTTCGAGATTTTCATATTTTTTATACCAATTTACTTTTTAAAATTTCCTGGAGAAAATTTTTTAGGTGGTTTTAAAAAATTCAAAATTGCCGAAATTTGTATACTTTACAAAAACACTAATTATATAGATTTTGAAAATAGACATAAAAAATAATAACACCCTGCAATTTTGTAAGAGTGAACTGAAAATGACATTTTATGACCACGGTGAATTTTCCTATAGAGGAAATTAATGCTGATCTAGTGCTAATACATATGTACTGGGACACTTGGTTTTGTATTAATTCACAAAATTTATATTATCCCAAAACTAATTGGGACATTGGGCTCAGTATTTATTGTCTAAGGTTTTGAGTAAATTATAGAGAAACCATAGATTTTTTCTATATTATATGGTTGACATAAATAAAATGAAAAAGGTAAAATTCCAAGAAAAGTATTTTGAAATTGAACGGGGTATAGGAATTATATCAAGGGAAGATAGATCTGAGAATAATCTTAAAATTGTAGCACATTTAAAAAAAAAAAATAATTAAATTACCAATTACCAAATATTGAAAAAATACAAATCAACAGGGACTATAGTCCCTGAAATCAACTTCTCCTCAAAATATGCATTATATTATAAATTTTTAGCTCCAGTTGTGTTTAATACATATACATAAATAAAATTCATTTTGCAATAACTCTTTGTCTTAAGACTCACTTTCATGTTTTTTTTTCTGTCATTGTTTATTTTTTTCCCTGTGAATATAGCTTAATGTGAAGTGCTTGATCATTAATTATCATAACTTTGACAATAAACAAACACAGGTCAGTATGGTCATGTTGTCATGGTGAATACCCTGTATATTGTACTGAACCTGTCCACCTGTAGCTCCACAAACAAATTTAAAGAGCTATGTAGATTTTATTTAAAAAAAAAAGGATGTCTGCTGAAAACATTTAAAGAAACTGGATTATCTTGATCAAGGTAACATACTATTAAATTGTGTTAAGAAAATAAAAATATAAAATTATATCCATATAAACAGATACATATAATTACATTTTATTATGTGTCTCTGATAAAAAAAAAACAAACTACCCCTTGAATGTTGATTCTGAGATCAGTAAATATAACCTTCATTCCTCATGCATGTAACCAAAGGTCACTTATGTTTGATTATACGTCCTTGATGTATTACAGTAACCCCAGTGTAACCTCAATTTCCCATGCATGGAACCCTTGTAACCTCAATTTCCTATGCATGTAACCCTTGAAACCTTGATTCTTCATATGTGTAACCCTTGTAAGCTGGATTCTCCATGTGTGTAACCCTTGCAACCTCAATTCCTCATGCATGTAACCCTTGTAACCTTCATTTCTTATGCATGTAACCCTTGTAACCTTGATTTTATATGCATGTAACCCTTGCAACCATGATTCCCCATACATGTAACCCTTGTAACCTTGATTCTATATGCATGTAACCCTTGTAACCTTGATTCTAACCCTTGTAACCTCGATTCTCCATGTGTGTAACCCCTGTAACCTCAATTCCTCATGCATGCAACCCTTGTAACCTTCATTTCTCATGCATGTAACCCTTGTAACCTTGAATTTATATGCATGTAACCCTTACAACCTTGATTC
Organism: Modiolus philippinarum; assembly: GCA_002080025.1. Lineage (NCBI taxonomy): Eukaryota > Metazoa > Mollusca > Bivalvia > Mytilida > Modiolidae > Modiolus > Modiolus philippinarum. Next base: position 186,816 of record MJUU01071889.1, read on the forward strand.
CCCATACATGTAACCGTTGTAACCTGCATTCCCCATGCATGTAACCCTTATAACCTTGATTCTATATGCATGTAACCCTTGTAACCCTTATTCCCCATACACGTAACCATTGTAACCTCCATTCCCCATGATAAACCCTTGTAACCTTCATTCTCATGCATGTAACCCTTGTAACCTAGATTCCCCATGCATGTAACCCTTGTAACCCCTTAAGTCATGGAAAGGAGAGTTATTAGATATTCCTCAAGTTGCCATGTATGTAACCAGTGTAACCACTTGTAACCATTGAACTAATGGGGGTTACAAATCTACACCACGTTAATCTGGTGCATATTTTGTGCCCTATATGCATCAGGCCCCTTTTAACGGCTTGAACCATAATTTTTACCCCTATAGGAGATATGTGAACTGGCAATTATTCACCTGTATTGTAAATAATTTGTTTTCATCTACCATACTTAACAAACGATGAAAATCATTGCTTTGTTTATCATTTTTCAAAAACTCGGGTCTAAAACTTGAAATCATGTTTTCCATGGGCGCATCCATTTTGATATTCTGCAGCAAATGAAGGTAAAAATTAAAAATTAAACTATATTTATCCATATTCATAATATTTTAGCACTTTTTGGATACACCAATCTTGAATGCAACCTTTATCTTATTCATAAATTTCATTATTGATTTATTTTTTAACAATGAGTGCAGAATGAAAACATGTCAGCCCCCTTGGAGTAATCACAAATTTTTCAGTATTGACTGATACATGTAGGTTTGACTGTGTTTTTGTATCGTTTTTATCTCATCTGACCCAAAAGATCACTGTGAGCTATTGCCATCGTTCTGCGTCCGTCGTATGTCCGTTAACTACCTTGTTACCTTGTCCTCAAGATCATTCATTAGCTACAGGTAGGGGGTTCAATGGACCGATTCAGAAATGCAACGGCATTATGGGATTGTCATTGTTTTGAACGTTCTTGATTGGTTCATACGTATTTTACGAGTGCGCTGAGTTTTGTGCAACGTCATTTACGAGGACGGAAGTCGAATTTCTGAATCGGTCCATTGGTCCGATTTAACGTGTAACCTATGGGAATTTCCATACAACTGAAATCCAACATTGCCAGCCACCAGTATTTTATGGAGTCTAATGTAGGGTATCAATAGAAAGGGCCATCCTTGTTATTTTAAATGACACCAGAAGGCAGAATTATTCAGTCATTCTCAAAATTGTGACCCAAATTGTAATATCGCTGTCCTCGGTTAAAAAATATGTAAAGATAACTGTTCTTCTAGAAACGGAACGTTATTTTGTTTTGTCACACATCTGATGAAAACAAATAAACCTACAGTAGTATGACACTATCAACAATTTAGTTACAAGCTGGATTTAAAAACAACCAAATTTTAACTAAAATTCCATGTCCCTATATATCTAGCAGAACTTAATTTTTGGCGTTAAAGCCTTAATTATTGAAACCGGGTATTTGATATTTTACAACTAAATTTTAAGACGGAATCTACTTTGTTTTTCAGTATATACAATTAGAAATAGACACCTTAAAGTATAAAACTTTGAAAATGTTCTGTTCAGGCTGTCCTTAATTTTGTATTAACAAGCGTTACCGAGAAAGCAATGCGCCAAAACAAGTTTATACTTGGTCATAATTCAGTATAAATGGAGAAAATTCGTGTTGAAGACATCTTATGTTCAACTGGAAATGAAGTGCTTGCATCAATACTTTACTTTTTTCCATATGAACTTTCATTTTGTCATTTTGAAACTTGTCGCCAATAAGAAATTTAAACATCCGTGACCAAGATTTGACAGTCATGTAACATGTTTAGGTAGCTTGTTTGCAATATATCTTAAGGAAACATACAGATATATTTGAGAAATGCAAGAATCAGTTACATGTTAGGGTTTCTGTTCAGTCAGCAGGCAAAATGTTGGGAGGATCATTAACATCCATTACCATTAACAAGCGTGACCAAAATACTGAACACTAAATAAAAAAAACCCTGCTTTGTCACGAGTCTCAATTTAGGCATTTGTTATAATATCAACTCCAAAGTGTAGAAAAATAACATTTGTAGCCGACAGCGAATCGAAATGAATCACAAATAAAGGTTTGTTTTGAAAAAAATTATAAGGTTGTAATATTTCCAGCTCAGTCCAATTCAGAAGGGAATTTGGCCAATTGGTTAATCTACAGTAGATAATCAATGACTTTTTCACCTTTTTTCACTACAAATTGAAATGACCATGTTTATTGGACAGAAAACGAACGAAATCCAGACTATAAATTATGGCCAAAAAGTAACGGATGTTAAAACTGTAACAAAAAACTATTTTTTGAGAAAATTCAAGAGTTTCGTGAATGTTTATGATTTCCAATATACATATACAATCGCCAAATATAAACGAATGAATAAAAAATATCTAAAACAGCAGAAGCTTATAATTACTGTGACAGAATTGAAACTCGATTTCAGAAGATGATCGACGTTTGTTGAAATTTAAATCCGTTACCAACGTTTCAGGAGCGTTTGATACTTTTAATTTTTCGTTTTCCATGTTTTGTTGTAAAATAGAAAAACAATCATTTAATTGATACTCAATTTTGGTCTTCTGTATCTTAAGTGCTCAATTTAGCCAGAGACACATGTTCATATAAATGCATATGATGAATTTGATCATATAGTCATATCTTCCGTCGAAGTGAAACGTTCACAGAAGCAGGATTGCCAAATAGAAAATGATGGAACATTTTTCTAAACCATGTGAGTGAAAACTGAGAGACAGTCAGGGATGGGGTCAATTACATTGGAAAGTAATTAATTAAATTACAATTACTTTGCCAAAATGCCCAATTAAATTACAATTACAATTACAGGGATTTTCGAATGTAATTAATTAAATTACAATTACTTTGCAAATGTAATTAATTAAATTACAAATTATATTTGAAGCCAACATTTTGTTTTTATTATTTAATTTCAAGAGTTATTTATTATGCTAACAAATGAAAATCACGCATGAAGGAAAGCATTACATACTTATTTAATAATTTAATAATTAAATTATTATTGCAAAATTAAGAAACAACCAAAACAGGTTAACTGATGTGATTATTGAAAAACTTAATGTACATCAAATGTCAAAATATACACGTGTTTTGTCCTCGAGCCTAAATCTATCAGACCCAAAAGTTTATTAGTTCTTTCTACTGTGGGGTGGTTATGTTAACTCAATAATATTTTTATTTATTTCAAATTCCCTCAATGTTGCAAGCAGCTGACATGTGTCTAAACTTTAACTGTTACTTGAATGTGTGAGTAAAATATTTATGAAAGCTCAGCAGACAGTTTAAACACTTCAAAAGTATTTTCACTTAATTGGAAAATGTACATGTATTTAAAAGGTTACTTTTAATGCCAAATGGCACTAATTAGACACTAATTAAGTCTTGCTAATCACTGACATGAAAGTAAATATGAACAACTGATTAGAAGCCATACAGATTTAGGCATTCATCATAAAATACAATAAACATATTTTTAACTGTTTATACAATATTTATAAATTAAATTTATATTACTAACAGTCATTAATTTATCAAGAGTTTCTTTATTAAAACAATTGAAAAATGAAAAAAAGCATCAGAGGAAACAGAAATTTGTAAAATGTCCACATTTGAAAACAAGAGAGAAAAAGTGCCCATTCTTTTATCAAAAAATACCAAGGCATAATAATATTTTGTGTAAAGAATTATCTGAGCTTTCTTGAATTCGCATAAGAAGAAAGGAGGTAGCCATCTTTCATTCACTCTCTTTTAGCAAATGTAATTGGAAATGTAATTGAAATTACACACCTGTTTTGTTAAGTAATTAATTAAATTACAATTACATGTAATTCAAATTTCCGTCAATTGCACATTACTTCCAATTACATCAAAATTTGTAATTAATTACAATCAATTACAATTACACATTACAATTACCCCATCCCTGGAGACAGTCTTCCATTAATAAATGGTCATTTAACGAGATTTATTTCTCTTTAGAGGCTTTTCCAATTGCAATGATTAACATCCGTTACAATGATATTTCAGTCTATTTCAAATTGCCATTAAAATACAAACATGCTGAGGTTTAAAGTTTACAAATTTTTTGAGATTTAAATTTTTAAGTCATTTAACTTTTAAAAAAATCAGGAAACAGAGGGACCGCATCGATTCATTGTTAGAATAAATAAATTGAAGATTCTAAAATATTGATGTATTTTTAACAATTTTTTATTATGATTTTGTATAGCGATTTTGTACAGAAAAAAATTGTCACACAAAGTAAACATATATTTTTGTTTGCTATATAAGCTTGTATTCAAAAATAGTGTTACATTTTTAAATGATAATTCAGGGTTTTGATGTTCAAAATCACTGAATTGTATTACTGGGAATCTGTTTAACATCCATTACCATGGATTTAAGCGGTTCTTCTAAAATTGCTGTATAAAAAGAATATAAAGAGATATGTGAAGGAAATTTTAAAGATAGATTCTAAAATGCCAATACTTCCAGAAAAAATCATTACTTTATGTATCTTTAAAATTATATTTTTTCACATTTCTACTGTGAAAGTGGGACATAATTTTGAGAATGACTGATTGCTCTCAGATTTTTGAGTCAAGAGTTATGACGTCACAAAGAAGGGTACCCTTTACTCATTTTGAAATTTGATGGTCCGATTTTTAGCTTAAATTTTACCGGCAAAGGCAAATTGCGATGCATTTCTGCGGAAAACTACAAATAGTAGCTTTATGGTATTATTATATACTGAGTGAGGGTCCCCTGAGTGAGGACTATTTAGGCTATTTAAATTTGTGTGATAATTTATGACCAGTTCAACTTGTATACTTGTAAAACAATGTTGAAAAAAAAGTCGCTCAAAAACAGTGTTGGAAAAAAGCAAATTTCAGGACCACGGGTATCACAGCTACCAAGATACTAAAACTCAGAATAAAAAAATGCTAGTTTGAAAGACACTGTCCCATATAACACAGATATAAAAAAAATATTGGACCTTAGTGCTACAGTTTTTCTCTGTGGTGCCGAGCTTTCAGAGTAATTTTCGAAATTTTCCCCAAAATCATCAAAGTTTTCATGTAAAATTCAGCACTTTACAGAACAGAGACTCCTGGCCAAACATTAATTCCAATCAGGAAAATAAATCTATTTCTTAATAGGTAATAAGATTGTTAACAAAGTGACAAAAAGTCGGAAAGTTCTAAAGACAAAGTGCAGAGTAATAGCAGCTGAAAGTTCGTTACCACATTTTCCCACTAAAAATTTGACAGAATTTTTTCACACTGGGGAATTTCCCCCTTAGATTAAACGTGTCCTGTTGCCGCATAACTAAACATACAGCCTTAATATTACATAAGCCTAAGAGATAAGGTATATGCAAGATATTTTAGGCAGAATTTCCTTTTTTTTTTTTTTTTTATAAGTTCAAAAGGTCACGGAACATGTATATGATGAAAGAAGTCTTCATAGACTTATCATGGTTATAATGGGAAACGTCACAAATGACCTTGAGGGTCCCAGTCACATGGTATTTTTTGGTGATTTGGCTATGGGCACCCTGTTCATGTATAGTGTAAACAGATAATACGTCAAACACGCACATGGAATTTCACTGGTGTGGGATATAGGTGGTCGAAATCAGTGGTCGGCCAGTTACAATATAAGGCAAATTTTCCATTTTTGAGAGTCTCGCTCTGCTAGACTAAACATTGTAGGTGAGTTTTCTTGGCTTTTTTGTACTTCGGGCACTCCAGTGATTAGATTCACACCAAAAAATTAATCCTAGGTATTTTCTTTAAAAATTGCCTGAACCCCCTACTATAGGCGATCTGCCTCTCTTCCCGTCTCAAAATTACGTTCTGTTATCCCTGCTTCATGTCCATAGAAATCTGAAACTTTATTGGATATTGTTTCCAATGATTGTTCAATGAACTTTTATAAAAATATTTTCCGATCGTTGTCTATGTTTGTCTTTTGTCTTATTTGTGTTCTTCATGCCTGGGACTAATATAACAGGGATTTGAAACATTTACATTTCTTACAAATTCGGTGTCACAGCAGATTTACCTGGTAATTGTCGTATTTTTCAGCATTTCTCTGTTGAAACCTAGGACATTTTCAGTACACTTTACATCTACATTTTTCTACCGATTTTAATTCAAAATACACCATTGTATAGAAAAAATATTACTGCAAATCATAGTATAACTTTTGTAAAATAAATTTATTCCAAAGTACACAAATTTTGCTCTAAAACTTGGATAATTTTTTTTTATATAAATATACCGTGAAATTTTACACTGCATGAGTTTTTTTTCAGTACACTTTCTATTTTCCCCAAAATATTATATGATTGAAAAAATGAAACTTCCATGCGAATCATGGTATATTTTTCTTTAAATTTAGTTGAAAATTTAGTTGTAAAATACACAGGGAAAAGTTTAGTGTTTGAACTCAAAAATTTATTTCTAAAAATTGCATGAGCATGGTCACGTCAGTCAAAATTTATCAGCACTGTTAAAAATCTTTCCTGCATAAATTATATATGACTATAAAGCCAATACAAATAGCTTTATACTGATAAAATTTCGTAATGGTAGGTTGGAATTTGACAGGTAAACTAACGAGTTAAAGTTAGCCGATTTTCTTGATTTTCATTGTTCTGACACTCATTAATCATCGAATAACTGTCATTAGTTTATTAGACGGTTTCTTGATAATTTTACGGCCTCTATACACAAGAAAACAACCCCTGGTGCATTTATTA
>MJUU01071889.1:201508-212094 GCA_002080025.1 Modiolus philippinarum
GGATGACAACAACAATGAATGCTTCAGATGTGGACTGTAAACTACAATTTATGCATGACTGAATCTGTTAAAAAGAATGATTAAAGTCCATTCCTGTTTACTGACATGTGTAACGTGTGACAATGCTGCGCAACTAGGTGAGCTTAGCAGGCTGTGGCTGCTTTCTATGTTTTATATCAGTAGAGACCCAATATCTATTATTATGGTGTCTACTATTTATAATGTTATAAAATCAAGAAGGACCACCCTTTGTACAAAGCTTTGTTTTGATTTTGTGTCAATTTAAGGCTGCCTGTAAGATGATATGTTTTTTATCAGCTGTTGAACATTTTTTTTTAATTTTTGTTTTTTTAATGTTTTGATTTTACTAGCTATAAATACTGATAGCTGTGGAAATGGCAAATTTGCAAAACTAGATTTTCTGAAATTTCCAAATTTTCTAATTTCAGTTTTATGACCACCTGTAGAGATGGACCTTTACACATGTGGGATATGAACACAGGCAAACTGAAATGTACATACAGACCTTATAATCATTTGGTAAGATGGAGACAAATTTATTTGAAGACAGAGTTAGCTATCTTGTGGTCAAGACTCAGTAAGTTGTGGGAGCAAGATAGTATTTTGTGGGAACGACATAGCTATCTTTGGGCGAAGACTTAGTATGTGGCCACAGAAAAGTTATGTTGTGGTCACGAGATAAGAAAAAAAATACCAATGTTCCATCCATGCTTTGGTACAACCATTTTTACAATTTATTACTTTTTTTAAAGAAATAAGCAGAATAATTGAAATGAAAACAGTTTCACTTTCACTATTACCTTTTATTCAATTATTATATTTATTTTTTATTATGAATAATTGGGTTAGCATGGTCTNGGCCCTATTGATTTTAAGGGGAACCTCTGCCCAAATTTTTTTTGAATTTTTATTTGAATTGTGGTCTGAATGTTTAAATTTCAGCATTATGTATTACCTTGATTATAAGGGGAACCCCTGCCCAAATTTTTTTTGAATGGTGTTCTGTTATGGGTTGTAATGGATGTTGGATTTTTTGGTTGCCATGGAAACCAAACATGAAAACTGTAATTTTAGAAAAAAAAAGTATTCTGCTAAATTTTATGTTTAGTTTTTCCTATTGGAAATGCCTTTAATCTATGTCAGCCATGGTCCAGGTGAGAGATACAGGCTCTTGAGAGCCTCTTGTTACAATTTATTACTTTTTTGAAAGAAATAAGTAGAATAATTGAAATGAAGACAGTTTCACTTTCACTATTACCTTTTATTCAATTATTATATTTATTTTTTATTATGAATAATTGGGTTAGCATGGTCTCTCAAAATTTTTGAAGTAGCTGATCATGTATTGAGTAGAAGGAACTAAAATGAAAGCAGTTCTATAAAAATATATATGAATGTGATGGAATTTCAGGCAAGTTGGATAATTTTGTTTTTGATCATGGGTATATCATCTTTATTTATTAATTACCTTTACATATCCATTAAAATATGTAAATAAAGGGCTATGCAGAGCTCAGCATGATACAATCGCAACATGACGACCGCTGAAATTTGAACAAGTGAAGATTAAAGTGGATTTGGACACAGTAAAGAGCTTGACACAATAATTAGATGGACACAAACAGGAGCTTGAAACAGTAATTAGGTGTACACAAATTATGGGAAAAATTCAATCCTTTGAACCCCTTATTGAAAGAAAACAGTTTTAGCTACGTAAGATATGTTGAGTACCAACTAAGTGCTTACATCAAGAGAAATCCAAAGAAAAAATTCCCATCAAAATCTGATGAAAAATAAAGATTTCACATATTTCTCAAAATTGCAATATTGGCCCCTATGACCCCATATAGCTCTCAAACAGCAAAAGCTATGCCAAATCCATTGACATATGTATGAAAGCTTACAATGAGAGGAATCCAGAGAAAAAATCCCATCGAAATCCGATGAAAAGTAACAATTTTAGGTAATCTGCATGTTTGCAATTTTGGCCCCTTTTGGCCCCTAATATTTCAGAAAGGAAATGGAAAATATGATGGTGTAGCGCTATATTAATTTTTCATAAGGAATCCACTGCAAAAAATGTATCAAAATCAGACTAAAAACAAAAACATGCTTGGGTAACTCGATGTTCTCAACCAAAAATACGGCGTCCTGAAATCTGTGAGTCAACTTATTAAATGCAGTTGGAGAAATCACAGAATGTCACTCCATATAAATTTATAAAATAAGTCTGAATAAATCAAAATCCCTTTTCTTTATTTGGAATAACAATGGTAAATAAGTGTTTTCTTTATATCCNTATAGAAGGGGTCTTTATACTGCATGGAGCGTGGCGTTTCTCGACACAGTTTGGCTACAATGGTTCGCGGTCAGGCTTTCCGTATTATGACCTGACTACCCCGCATAGACAGGGCATTCCCCTATCCACCACCTGGGGACGCGCCCGGCAGCTCTGTAGCCGAAGCCCCTGAAAACCGATTCAGGTGCCGGGTTTTCAGAAAGGAAATGGAAAATATGATTGTGTAAGGCTATATTAATTTTTCATAAGGAATCCACTGCAAAAAATGTATCAAAATCAGAATAAACAAAAACACGCTTGGGTAACTTGATGTTCTCAACCAAAAATACGGCGTCCTGAAATCTGTGATTCCACTTATTAAATGCAGTTGGAGAAATCACAGAATGTCACTCCATATAAATTTATAAAATAAGTCTGAATAAATCAAAATCCCTTTTCTTTATTTGGAATAACAATGGTAAATTAGTGTTTTCTTTATATCCAGATTTAGAATCACCCCGAATCTCCCGACTACAATTAACACTAGTTCTGTCTTTTATATGGTTTTAGTTATATTTTAGACCTTTGACCAGTTTTACATGGAGTAACATTCCAGGATTTTTAAAAGCAGGGTCTGTCACTTTGTATCAATTAACTTCCTGGTAGCAAAATTCAGTTGATACCATCGAGTTTCATAGGCGTGAAAAAAATAATTTTTTTTTGAAATTTGCTACTTTTGGGTCCCATTTACCTCATAAACGGTACATGCCTCATGAAATCCAATGTCATATTGCTGATTGGAAATTTCCTAAAGAGCACACTGAAAGAAATCCCATCAAAAACTGATAAATAATAAAGACTCTGCAGCCAAATATGTGAAAACTCCCAATTTAACCCTTTTTTGCCCCTTTTCTGAAATAGGCAGGGCCAGGAAGGTGAAATTATTACTCAGACTTGAGCATGTGCCAAAAAACATCATATTAACATCTGAAATTAGTCTATCCACTAGAACCAAAGTTTTGCTGTCCACAGACATGAAAATACCCAATTTAACCCATTTTTAGCCCCTATTTCTTAAACAGGCAGGGCCTGGAACTCAAAAAGAGAAACTGTTCTTAGAAGTGTGCCAAAAAACATCACACCAAAATTTGATAATAATCCATCCACTGGAACCAAAGTGCTGGACATGTAAATACCCAGTTTGACCCCTTTTTAGCACCTTATTCTGGAATGGGTGGGGCCAGTTACCCGAAATTAAAACCCATTCTTAAGCTTGTGGCAAGACACCTCATACTAAAATTTGAAAATGAACCTTCCACTTGAACCAAAGTTATGCTGTCCAGTTATGCTGACATGAAAATACCCAATTTAATCCCTTTTTGGTCCCTTTTTATACCCCCGCAAACAAAGTTTGGGGGGTATATAGGAATCGCCCTGTCTTTCTGTCTGTCCGTCTGTCCACACTTCTTGTAAGAGCAACTCCTCTGAAACCACTAGAAGAATTTTGATGAAACTTTCCACAAAGGAAGGACATTATATGGAGATGTGCATGAAGGAATATAATTATTGATCAAAACCAGGAAGGGGAGATAATTGGACTTTGACTTTTCGTTGATTCCCTATGTATGGGTTACCTCATAAGCACAACTCCTCTTAAACCACTTGAAGGATTTTGATGAAACTTTCCACAAAGGAAGGACACTATATGGAGATGTGCATGAACTAATATAATTGTCGTCCGAAACCAGGAAGGGGAGATAATTGGACTTTGATTTTTCGTTGATTCCCTATGTATGGGTTCCCTCGTAAGCGTAACTCCTCTTAAACCACTTTAAGGATTTTGATGAAACGTTACACAAAGGAAGGACACTATATGGAGCTGTGCATGAAGGAATATAATTATAGTCCGAAACCAGGAAGGGGGGATAATTCGACTTTGACTTTTCGTTGATTCCCTATGTATGGGTTACCTCATAAGCACAACTCCTCTTAAACCACTTGAAGGATTTTGATGAAATTTTACACAAAGGAAGGACACTATAGGGAGATGTGCATGAAATAATATAATTATTGTCCGAAATCAGGAAGGGGAGATAATTGGACTTTGACTTTTCATTGATTCCCTATGTATGGTTTACCTCGTAAGCGCAACTCCTCTTAAACTGCTTGAAGGATTTTGATACACTTTACACAAAGGAAGGACATGATATGGAGATGTGCATGAAGCAATATATTTATTGTCCAAAACCAGGAAGGGAAGATAATTTAACTTTAACTTTTCGTTGATTCCCTATGTATGGGTTACCTCCTAAGCGCAACTCCTCTTAAACCACCTGAAGGATTCTGATGAAATTTTACACAAAGGAAGGACACTATAGGGAAATGTGCATGAAGTAATACAATTATTGTCCTAAACCAGGAAGGGCAGATCATTCGACTCTGACTTTCATTGATGTCTCCTACAATTATCTTTTTTTTTTTCCAAGAAAAATTTTTAAGCATAGATATTGTGAAAGCAAACTGTTGGAGAGACACACTTTTTTCATTGTAATCCTCTTGAAAAGTTGTTTTCAAAGTGTTGTAATGAAATTTCTCTAATGCTTTTGAGTTTTGTGTAAAATGTCAAATAGGCTAAAACAAAAAGTGAATTTCATATTTGTCTGATTTAGACAGAGTATTTTCATTGGAATCCTTGTGAAAAGTTCTTTCTTGAAGGTTATATCATTGTGTCCATACTTGTATTGTGTCAACACTTGTACTGTGTCCACACCAACTTAAATTTGCACTTATTTACCATATCGATCCACGGTTCAATGAACGGGGGGTATGTTTGTCTGCCATTCGGCGACAGCTCTTGTTCTGAAACAGGCTTATGCTTGTGGCAAGACATCTCATGCTCATGAAAATGATCCTTCCACTTTAACCAAAGTTATGCTGTCCAGACACCTACGACTGCGACATACCTTAATAGGACTGCAAATTTTTTGATGTATATGTTCTATTTTGGTCTGTAAATCCTGTCACCTAAGTCCTGAGAATTCACAATAGATTGTCAATAGAAAATGTCTGATTCTGAAATGAGATATCAGAGGATTATGACATTCAAATTTTTATGCCCCACCACGAAAGTGGAAGGGGCATGTAGATTTACTCTTGTCCGTCTATTATATATGTAACCCGTGTATAAATTTTGCATTTAGGTCTATAGTTATGTAACCTCAAGTGATATCTTTATGATATTGCATCACAATATTCACCTCTATGAGTAATACCAAATGTTCCAATAATTAGGTGTCCATGACCTACATTTCATGGTTGAGTGACTATGGTTAAATTTTGCATTTAGGTAGGTTTGATGATATATTTATGATGTTGCATCTAAATATTAACATTCACCTTAAATAATACTACCATTACCCAATGCACCAACAATTAAGTGTCCATGACCTACATTTCACACTTGAGTGACTTTGGTTAAATTTTGCATTTAGGTCCATTTCTCATCAACTATACATGATATCTTTTTGATATCATAACATTCACCTCTATGAGTACTACCCAATATACACATAATTAGGCGTCCATGACCTACATTTCACACTTGAGTGACTTTGGTTAATTTTTTGTGTTTTGGTCGGTTTCTCATCAACTTTTATTCATGATATCTTTATGATATTGTATCTTAGCATTCACCTTAATGAATACTACCTAAAGCACCAACAATCTGGTGACCATGACCTATATTTCAAACTTGAGTGACTTTGGTTAAATTTTGTGTTTAGGTCCATTTCTCATCATTTATAAAAGATATCTTTATGATATTGCATCTTAACATTCATCTCTATGAGTACTACCCAATGCTCCCACAATTATGTGTCCATGACCTACATTTCACACAGAGTGACTTTGGTTAAAGTTTGCATTTAGATCCGTTTCACATCAACTATACATATTGCATCACAGCATTCACCTTAATGATTTGTAAGCACTTCACTGTTCACCATGTAGTTTCCATGAGGGAATTAGGTTGGAATTTGGTTAAATTTCATTTATCTACTAATATGGATGATTGCGGGGCATCCCTGTCTTGTAGACACATTCTCTAGTTGTTAGTAATGTTGTATACATGTATTTTGTAAAAATAAATTGATTTCTGGATACTTCATTTGTATCCAAATTTGAACAAGACTTGCAGGCTGTATTGGCTTTTTCTGAGTTATATTCTTGGTAAATGACTTTTTTGATAGGATGAAATGACAACAGCACACAGTATGGCGTTTAGTTTAGATGGTAAAAAGTTGTATACAGGATTCAATAGAATGATACGTGTGTTTGATGTGTCAAGACCAGGCAGAGAATGTATACAGAGACCAACTTTTGGTAAGCACTTGAATCCTTCAATTGTTGATTGCATATGTTCATAATATTGACATGCCTTGAGATGACATTAGCCAAAGTTTAATATAAAGAGTTTGACTGAGTAAGAAAGTTTCCAATCTTTGACACATATACATTATTATAGACAGTTTGACAGGTCAATGAGTTAGTTTTTGAAATAAAAGAGAATTAAGATTAGGTTGAAACAACTCCTTTCATAATTCATCACAAGATGTACTCATTTTTTAGATCGTGGCTATCCAAATTAAAAATTGAAAGTTATCGCAAATTTGCATGATTGCCTCTTTGATTGCTTTACAGAAGGAAAACAGTAACAGTGGATATATAATTTCAATGTGTTTATGGTCAAATGGTATATTTGTATCAATCAAATGTTTTCAGATAAATTAAATAATAATTATCCATATTATTAATAATCACATTAAATTTTCAGTTAAACATCAAGGACAGCCAGGTATAATCAGCTGTATAGCTGCCAGTCCTCAGGGTATGGGGATATATGCAGCAGGGTCATATGCCAGGGCTAGTGAGTATTTCTCTTTTTCTAACACTATAAACCGTTGAAATATGTTAAGGCACGGACCATTTGATTTTCAGGGGGGCCTGGTATTTTTATCTGAGCCGGGAAATTTTTTTCACCCACTTTGCGGGCCAGATTATTTTTTTTCCATATACACAATGCTAGGAAATTTTGTTGAGCCAGGCCTTTTTTTTTCTAATGGACAGGATCCGGGCCAGATTATTTTTTTCAACCAAGATGCTAGTCAGAGAATTTTTTTTGGCAAAATTGAGGCCAGAAATTTTTTTTCTAAAAAATACCAGCCCCCCCCCCGAAAATCAAATGGTGCGTGCCTAAATGACATTTTCTCTTTCAAAAATCAAAGGATCAGTCAAGTGGGATGGAGGCTTTTGTCTTTTTGTTTGTTTGCTTTGTTTGCAGAAAACTTAACATTGGGTATGTCTTTTGAATGGAAAGTGGAAAGTGTCAGAATATATGACCTCACTGCCTTGACCCATGCATATATCTACTTGTAAAAAAGTTTAAGATAATGTTTATATTTTGAGTGGTTAGTAATAATAGTTGCATATTTCATATGTGTGTTCTGGAACCAGAATGTTTGTTTTTATAACCTTTATATAACATTTGACCTTTTTTATCCCATCACCCAACAGAGTTGGAGAGGGGATAGAGCATCTGGCCTGTAGTCCGAGTGTCCGTCGGTTCGTACCAACTCTGAGAAACTACATGTGGCACATCAATCATCTTTGGTCTGTTGATGTGTCATGGAGAGTGATCCTGCTTCAGATGATAATTTGATCACTCTGACCTATGCTTCAATGACTCAGATTAAAGATTGCACAAAGGTTCACATCTGAGAAACTACATGTGGCACATCTTTGGTCAGTGGATGCTTCTTGGAGAGGGATACTGCTTCAGATGATAATTGGGTCACTTTGACTAACATTTTACACTTGACTGACTTGGGTTAAAATTTCCATTAATGTTCATATCTAAGATACTACATATTACACATTAATGATCTTAATGTTCCATGGATGTACCTTCAACATTCATACATCTATAGATTATATTACGGCTATTATTACCATTATTACTTGACAACTGGTGAGGGAATTAGTTGTGATTTGTGACTGCTCCCACTTCAAGTTAACATTGCATACTATAAAGTGGCTCATTTTATGTACAATAGAACTTCGATGGCTCAAACTGCAATAGGTCAAACACCATGGATGTCTCGAACACTTTTTCTGGTCCCTTTTGTTCAAGTTTCAGCATAGTTCGACCTCAATTTCTCGAACACCCCTGTAACTCAAACTGTTTTTATTGGTCCCTTGGGTGTTCGAGCCATCCAAGTTCGACTGTATTTTCTTCTTTTTTAGCTCACCTGGCTAATGCCAGGGTGAGCTTTTGCCATCACTTTGCATCCGTCCATCCGTCCGTCCGTCTTCCGTCCATCCGTCCGTCGTCGTCCATCTGTCTGGCGTAAACTTTTCATTCAAAGATCTTCTCCTCTGAAACTACTGGGTCAATGGGAACCAAACTTCGGCACAATAGTCCTTAGATGGCCCCTTACAAAAATGTGTTTCTCAGGTCTGCGCGATATCCATGATGGCCGCCAGCGGGGAACATAGTTTTAACATTGGACCTATGGGAAAACACATTCAAAGATCTTCTTCTCTGAAACTACTAGGCCAATTGGCACCAAACTGGGTCACAATAGTTCTTGGGTGCTCCCTTACAAATATAGTGTTTTTTGGGGTTCGTGCTATATCCAAGATGGCTGCCAGCTGGGAGCATACCTTTAAAATTGGACCCTATTGGGAAACACATTCAGAGATCTTCTCTGAAACTTTAGGGCCAATTGATACCAGACTTGGCCACAATAGTCCTTCGGTGGTCCCTTGCAAAAAAAAAATGTTTTTCAGGTCAGCTTGATCTTCTCTTCTGAAACTACTGAGCCAATGGAACCAAACTTGGTCAAAATAGTCTTTATGTGGACCCCTGAAAAGAATTTTTTTTCAGGTTCCCAATTTATCCAACATGGCTGCCAGCAGGTAACATAGTTTAACATTGGACCCCATGGGTTACACTAACAGCAGTCTTCTCCCCTTAAACTAATTAGATATNAGATCAGTTCAGATGTATTTGATAAATACTTGTATTATTAATCATTATGTGTTTTTTGAAGGAAAATATGCATTTTGCAACTGCTATATGATTATAAAAATTTTGTTACATATATTTTTTTACGGGGTTTCTTGAAAGTAAGCCCATTTTGGGCACATTTTACTTCTTGATTCAAGATAAATGTTTATTTTCTGTCCCATAGAAGTATATGTATATCCAATACAACAGTTTACCTTTTAATAGCATTTTTTAAAACAATATTTAACAAAAATTGAACTTTTAGTTTCATTATATTTTTTGTCCCAAGTGCAACAAATATATCTAAAATCACCATGGATCAAAAAAGCAATATTGGTGTAATTCTTAACAGTAATAATTGTTTTAACTTCATTAGTATTTGCAAAGTGCATCCTTATTGTACAGAAAAATTGTCTATTGATGTTCTTTCAACTTTTTTATTGTTTTTAATTGGAAACTTGTTTGTTGTTTAAATAGAAAATGAAGTTATAAATCGATGGTATAAATAAATGATTTAATTCAAGCACAAAAAATTACTAGAAAATGTTGGGCTTTTTATTAAGTTACACTTTGGAATACAGCAGTATGACATTTTTTGCTTAATGCTCATAAAAAGTGTGAATTTCCTTTGCATAATAGATATGTCCCGAGTGCAACAAATTATGTCAAAATTGACTCGATTTATAAGTATATTTTTGGGGTAAATGAGTCACAGAAATTATTATTTCTTTGTTGACAAGATATTACCAACAGTCCTTCCTTTTAAATAAAATAATATTCAAACATTTCTAAAGATATTTTTAGATAAATTCTATGAAATTATCTTATTTATTTTTTTTTAAATCGGGTGTTTTTGTACGCTTAAAATTGAATGTAGATTTCAGTGACAAGAAATGTGTCCTTTATGTTTAATAATTATCACATGACTTATTTCAAACATTTTTTGAGGAAAATGAAAGTTATTTATATGTAATAAATACATATTATTACAATACTAATGTATTGTCCCAAGTGCAACAAAATGTGGCAAAAAATGGCAAGTTTTTGATTAGTCATATTTCTTCAGAAATCCATCATATCATTCAAATTTTTTGCATGTCTGTTTAAAAATAAATTAAGTTTAACAACAAGTTGTTTTGTTTACAAAATATTGTCTAATATTTTTTTATTTAAAACTTTTTGAGCCATCATTGAAAAGGAAAACAGCATTTTTATTAAAAA
>MJUU01071889.1:224772-284790 GCA_002080025.1 Modiolus philippinarum
TTTTTATACTTATTGACTCGGTATGATTGGAATAGTAAGTTTATTGCCCCCGAGGTCAGTGTTTGAAACTAAAATGTAATGTATCATATACAATAGGTCTACCAGAATGTAAACATGCATAGACCCCAAACCAAATGTCAAAGACCAAGTCACTATATTATATTCTTACAGAACAAATTTTCATTGACATTCGGTCTATGCAATATAATTACAAGGTAGCCTTAGGTCAATTTTGATAGACATTGTCTATAGGCCAGTGTTTTTTTTCTGCCAAATTTGGGTCCGTTTATAGGACCCAGTCCCAATGAACATTCTAAAATCATGCAGAATTCCCAAAAATCTTAACTCGACCCCCTAATTTTGATTCCCAAAAGGGTAATTTACCGATGAAAATATTCCCAAAATGACCCAAAAAGGACCTTTCCAAAATTGGTTAAAAAAACCACTGACATTAGGTCTACCGCTAATTTCCCACACTGCGAGGTACAACTATGCTCGAGGCGTACCCGAGGGCAAAAGTTGTATCCGAGGGGACAATAAACTTACTATTCCGCGTATATACAGTCAGTAAGTGTTTTATTATACCGAAAGAAACTCCAGACAAAAAGATATGTTAATGAGGAAAAAACAAAACTTTGAAAACTTTGATACGATAATGTTACTCTCAGTTCACTACGTTCCTCTGAGGGTTACGACTTGGTCCAATTACCCGTAAAGAAGCAAAATTTGTTTCAATTTGCAAACGAAATACCTACTGATGTATAAACACAATCAATTTTTACTGCTTATGTTTCTTATATTTTTTTAAAAAATGTCCTTAAGTGTCTCAAAACATTCTTTTTTGAAACATGTTTTCAAAATTGTTTTCAAAGTTTCGGCCGTTTTGAAATTAATTTTGATGAACATGATCAGATGTAGGATTTCAAAACCAAATCCGGTCATTTCCGGATAATATTAATGTTAAACTCCAGTCTATGACCAACATTGATTTGCAGAATCTATGGCAGCATTTTACGATTTTATTCATCCGTCTCTGTCCTAATGGCGATTCACTTTCAAAGCCATTGCTTCAGATTTTCAATTTGTTGTGCAACACTTTTCCTAAGGAAGAATATGCATATTTTTTTATTGATTAAGGAGGAAAAATGTTAATTTGGAGATTTTTTACTATCAAAGGTCTGATAAGCTCATAATAAAACCATCACCCTCACAGGAATGTAGTAGCCTGAGGGTTACGTTATCGTTTGTATCATACCCTAGTAGACAAATAAACTTGCCAGGTGCATTCCCATATTCATCTAGATATTTGCTTCATTCCCAAACACAATGAAGTGAGCCGAGGTATCTTTTCTTGACCAAAACAAATATACACCTTTCTTTTTACATTGTATACTGAAAGCTCATATTTTCATTGTACATAGCTACGTAAAAGCAGTGAGGTCATAGCCCAAAATTTGGTTGGAATGAATACCAGGATATACTGTAATGGAACTCGCAATATGAGAAGTTGGCATAAATCAAGGATTTGTATACAAATCCTTGCATAAATTGTTTCAAATTTGCAAGGTAAATTTTTCAGACTTTATCAATAAAACGTTGGCCTGTTTATTTCAAAATCATTATGCCACAGGAATGTGCCTTTTTTGGGATGTCGGGATTAGACGTTTTTAACTTAAAACTTAAGTTTGAGATTTCGGGAAATAAATTCAACGGTAATCGGGATAATTAGAAAAATAAAGACGGGATTTCGGGATGTGACCCCCGGCTTCCCCTCGTTGTGGTCTTGTCAATATGCAAAATGCCAAATAAAATCTAATTTGTGGCTTCCGTGGCCGACAGTCCTACGTACATATTATGTACCGAATCAAAAACAATCTTCCTTTGTCCTTTTTACAAAAGATTCCATGAAACAGACAGATCGAGTTCTGTGACGAATATTGTCGTCTGACTTCCATGTTTAAAAATATGTGCGCCAAATCTGACTTACAACGATGTTGAGAAATGTTGGTGCTGATTGGACATGATGCAGCGATGGACCAATCATATTTATCGATACATGGGGCATTCTTGTTATTTTTTAATTAGACACACGATTTAAACAAACAAGACATTAATATTGCATGGATTTTTTATAATACAAATTTAATCATTGGTAAAAATTAATTTCAAAAACATCTGATCTTTTCGTTGCATGCCATTTTCCTGCGCATGTCCAATGCATTTGACCTTCACCAAGTTACTTTCACTTTCGTTTTGACAATGACGAATCTACCTTACAGTGCGGAGTTATAAATGGTCCCAAAATAACGATTTGCTTATCTTTTAAGACTAGTGATCATCGCCGAGCAGCCGCACACAATGTAAACGGGTTCATAAAAAAGGTCCAGAAATCTATTTTTGGTACTATTATAGTTGATTCTCATCATATCGTGGGTTCCATTATATCATTTCAACCAAATTTCTAACTGTGACGTCACGGTTGCTAAGTAGCGACATACCACGATATTATGAGCTACCAGTATATATCTTATCTGCTGGTTCACATACATATTCAACATTTGCATAATCACTTTGGTTTTATGATAAAAAATCGGGGAGGGGGATTATCTTTGACAACAAATACAGAATGTCGAGATGCAGACTATTCAAAAACTAATTTAGGCGAGATCTCAACAGGGTGAGGAGAAGTGATCTTGCCTACCACGCTAAGACTTCATTTGTTACAGAAAATCACACTTCGGTGCTGTGATGTCAAATTCCAGCCAATCCCGCGTATATCGGCATGATCACATCCTAATCAAGCCGTGATAATCTGAGATCTGGGGTAACCTTGTGTTAGAAGAAGTTCAAGAAGTAACCNGACGTCATTGACGTCATGGTGAGTCGCTAAGTAATGACGGATGGTCAGGACAACATGACAGTGCTGAAAGACGTGTTTTATGAACAAAAGTGAGAAAATGAATCAAACACCGTTGAAAATGCAAGATTTAGAAATCTCAGACACCCTTGGGTAAGATTTCAATGGTTCTCTGACTCGGCAAGCCTCGTCAGAGAAATATTGAAATCTTACCTTAGGTGTCTGAGATTTCTTGATCTTGCTTTTTCACTGCTGCTAGATTCATATATTCTTTGACATTTTTTGGTAGGATGAAATGACAACAGCACACAGTATGGCGTTTAGTTTAGATGGTAAAAAGTTGTATACAGGATTCAATAGAATGATACGTGTGTTTGATGTGTCAAGACCAGGCAGAGAATGTATACAGAGACCAACTTTTGGTAAGCACTTGAATCCTTCAATTGTTGATTGCATATGTTCATAATATTGACATGCCTTGACGTTACATTAGCCATAGTTTAAATATACCGGTAAAGAGTTTGACTGAGTTAGAAAGTTACCAATCTATGACACAGAAAAATTATTATAGACAGTTTGACAGGTCAATGAGTTAGTTTTTGAAATAAAAGAGAATTAAGATTAGGTTGAAACAACTCCTTTCATAATTCATCACAAGATGTACTCATTTATCAGATCATGGAAACCAAATGAAAAATTCAAAGTTATTGTAAATTTTCATGATTGCTTCTTTAAATGTTTTACAAAAGGAAAACAGTAACAGTGGATATATAATTTCAATGTGTTTATGGTCACATGGTATATTTTTATCAATCAAATGATTACAGATAAATTAAATAATTATCCATATTATTAATAATCACATTAAATTTTCAGTTAAACATCAAGGACAGCCAGGTATAATAAGCTGTATAGCTGCCAGTCCTCAGGGTATGGGGATATATGCAGCAGGGTCATATGCCAGGGCTAGTGAGTATTTTTCTTTTTCTAACACTATAAACCGTTGAAATATGTTAAATGACATTTTTTCTTTCAAAAATCAAAGGATCAGTCAAGGGGGATGGAGGCTTTTGTCTTTTTGTTTGTTTGCTTTGTTTGCATAAAACTTAACATTTGGTATATCTTTTGAATGGAAAGTGGAAAGTGTCAGAATATATGACCTCACTGCCTTGACCCATGCATATATCTACTTGTAAAAAAGTTTAAGATAATGTTTATATTTTGAGTGGTTAGTAATAGCAGTTGCATATTTCATATGTGTGTTCTGGAACCAGAAAGTTTGTTTTTATAATCTTTATTTAACATTTGACCTTTTTTATCCCATCACCCAACAGAGTTGGAGAGGAGATCGAGCACCTGGCCTATATTCCGAGTGTCAGTTGGTTCGTCCCAACTATGAGAAACTACATGTGGCACATCAATCATCTTTGGTCTGTTGATGTGTCATGGAGAGTGATCCTGCTTCAGATGATAATTGGATCACTCTGACCTATGTTTTATGCTTCAATGACTCAGATTAAAGATTGCATAAAGGTTCATATCTGAGAAACAGTTACATGTGGCCCATCTTTGGTCAATGGATGCTTCTTGGAGAGGGATACTGCTTCAGATGATAATTGGGTCACTTTGACTTACATTTTACACTTGACTGACTTGGGTTAAAGTTTCCACTAATGTTCATATCTAAGATACTACATATTACACATCAATGATCTTAATGTTCCGTGGATGTACCTTCAACATTCATACATCTTTAGATCATATTACAATTATTATTACCATTACTACTTGACAACTGGTGAGGGAATTAGCTGTGATTTGTGACTGCTCCCACTTCAAGTTAACATTGGATACTATAAAGTGGCTCATTTCATGTATTTTATTCTTTTTTTTTTTTTTTTTTTTTTTTTNGGGGGGGGGGGGGTAATGTTAGCGAAATGTATCTCAAAACCTATTTGCATTTTTTTATTACACTTTATAGCTTAAAAAATATTTAATCCATAGGAAATTATTTATGGGGGATTTATTCTGTTAGCAGAATAATAAATATAAAAAATATATAAAGAAAAATAAATCCCTCACGAAAATTTGCCTCTTCAAAGTCTTCACAGTATACCTTTAAGCACTTTCTACAGATGTGAAACACATCTTACAACCAAGTAATACTAACCTTATTTTACAGTTGCTTTGTATCACGAGCCAGATGGTAAAATGTTATGCATGTTTGAAGGTCAACAAGGGGGAGTAACTCATATAGCATTCTCACCAGATGGCACCAAACTTTACAGTGGTGGAAGAAAAGTAAGTTTTTCAATCTATTTATTGTCATTATTTCACATAATTATTATATGAAAATTTGTTTTCCTTGATCGCAACAACTAGGAGGTGTTTAACGTCCTTGACTACTTTTGTAGGTCTCGCACGGACAATCCTTGATTTTTTTACCTATTTATTGAACAATTTCATATACCTTGTTTTTTACGATATGGTAGAAATTACACATTTGCATGAACTATTTCATTGTTCTCAGAAAACAATACAAAAATGCTGTGATGCTTTTAGAGATCAAAATATACATGTAGTAAATTCCTAACAAAAGGTTTTGAATCAACCGAACAGAAATTAAAGAAGCAAATTTTAAAAACTGACTGAACCGTGTGTATTACCCAGGTATAATAAAATAAATGGGTTACAGGTAAAGGTATGAGAGTAAATACAATTATCAAATGTTCTTCTCCAAGTGTTGTCTGTTCTTGTTCTAAATTGATTTACTGTAGTATCAGTTACAGATTCCATTCTCAAAAATTAAACATTTGGTGTTATAAAAATTGTTGTTTTTATTTCTATTGCAGGATCCAGAAATTCTTTGTTGGGATTTAAGAAAACCTGGACAAATTTTGTTTGTAGCCTTGAGGTTGTGTGAAACTAACCAGAGGCTCTATTTCAGTCAAGATGAGTAAGTTTGTCGCTTAGGGAAGTACTGTATGGCAAGCCAAACTGGACAAAAAGCCACATCATAAATATTTCTAATCCATTATATTGAAATTTTATTCTTATTTTCAAATATCTCCAAATTCATTTATAAATATTTGAATTGAATTATAAATATTTATAAATGTGGCTTTTTGTCCATTTTGGCTTTCCATAGTATTGAGGTGAAATTTAGAATTGATAGTATACATGGAAAATGTATCAGAAACTCTGAGGTTATGGACCTTTTAAGCTCACCTGGCTATAGCACAGTAAGAGATTTATGGCAAAAATTGCTGATTTATTTATATTTACAATTAATTATAAATATTTACAATTAATTATAAATATTTATAATTCATTTGTAAATATTTATAATTGAATTATAAATATTAATAAATCATTTATTGATATTAGCAATACATTTATTAATACTTATAATTCAATTGTAAACATTAATAATTTGACGAATTATGAATATTTACAATTCATTTAATAATATTTATAAATGAAATATAAATATTAACAATTGAATTATAAATATCGATAAATTATGAATATTAAAATTTCAGTTATAAATATTAAAAAATCAATTATGAATATTTAAAATTCATTTATAAATATTCATAAATCAATTATGAATATTAACCATTTATCTATTAATATTTATTATTCTTGCTTATTTCTTAATATTTATAATTCATTTATAAATATTTATAATCCATTTATTAATATAACACATAGTTTATAAGTATTTATGATTCATATATTAATATTAACAATTCATTTATTTAATATTTATTAATATTTAAAATTCAATTATAAAAATTAATAATTTCTTTTCCATTTATAAATATGAATAAATGAATTATAAATATTAATAAATGAACAATGAGAAACCTTGGTCAGTAATCCCTTGTACCAAGTTAATTATAGATAGTTAAAGTGGGGGTAATTTTAATTTAAATATCAAAAGAAGGGAGATAACTGACCGAGGTTCCTCATTGAATTATAGATATTTATGAAATAACAATTAATTGTTAATATTAATATTAATAAATAATTGTTTATATTAATTAATCAGGCATTTTTGCCCACTTTGGCTTGCCACAGAGATTTTCTTATCCAAAACTATAGAGCCAATTTGATCCAAAATTAACAGCAGTAGTCCTTGGATCATCACCTGTTAAACATTGTTTTTTAGGTCGGCAACTTATCCAAAATGGTCACCAGAGGGGAACATGATTTAACATTTTACCCTATGGGAAAATTCATTCAAAGATTTTACCTCTGAAAATACTTGGCAAAGCATAAACCAAACTTGCCAGTATTTGGTGGTATTATATAAAAAATAGTTTACAGGACTGTGTATAACCCGACATGGCTGCCGACAACATAACTTAACTTGGACCTAATGGAAACTCTTTGAATAATTTTCTCCACTGAAACTGCTGATACAATTATAACCAAAGTTAGCCATAATGATTCTCCGGTGGCCCATCTATAAAGTTGTTTTTCAGGTCCATATTTTATCCAAGAAAGATAATCTAGTGTGAAAGTCATAGTCCTGTCAAATCCTTAATTATTTTGGTTTATTGTTAAAAGTTTCTATTTTAGATCTTGCAGACATTTGATATCAGGAAGCCAAGATGGTATTATATGTATATGGGATACCTCCAAGTCTCCTGTACAAGTCCTGTCAGGTCCTTCATTATTTTGACGGTTTTTATTACAGGTCTGGTAAACATTTGATATCAGGTACCCATGATGGTACTATATGTATATGGGATACCTCCAAGTCTCCTGTAAAAGTCTTGTCAGATTCTTTATTATTTTGATGGTTTCTATTTCAGGTCTGGCAGACATTTAATATCAGGTACCCATGATGGTACTATATGTATATGGGATACCTCCAAGTCACCTGTAAAAGTCCTATCAGAATCAGATCCTTTATTGAAACCTGTAATGAAGTTTAAAGCACATAATGACTGTGTGAATGGCATATGGTAAGGTTTACTTCATAATTTTAAGCTTTGCATGAAAAAGAATAGGGATTTTTTAGTTTTCACCCAGGAGTCAAAATAGGCCCCATTGCCAATGAGATTTATTTAAGAATAATATTAATTTTCCAAAATTCTGAATTTTTACCCCCAATTTTTGCTCATAAATGATGTTTTTGTTGATTTTCCCAAAGAGCATCCCAATTTTATCTGAAAGTTTTTTCCACTAGGGGATCAAAGTACTTCAACTCAATAGCGAGCATTCAAGATGTCATGTGATTTTCCTTGTATTATTTTGTTGTCCTATTAAATAATTCTTGCAGTTTATATAAAGAAATTAAGAATATGTATGAACCATTTAACCAATGATTTATTATGAACAGCGAGTAATGCAATTTCTATTTAAACAGAGATTTAAAAATTCTAGCCACATGTTGACAACAAAGTTACCAGCCAGCATTGGTAAACATATATTAATCATGACATCATATTTTTCCTGGGAAAGTTTGTGTTATTTTTCTTTGTGAAAGTAAAAGCTGAACATGGTTTTGTGAGTTATTTCAGAGCATTAATGCAGAAAAAAAAGTATCAAACCCACATGAAAGGTGAGATCTGCTGATCTCAAACTCCAAGGCTAAGATATCTT
Organism: Modiolus philippinarum; assembly: GCA_002080025.1. NCBI lineage: Eukaryota > Metazoa > Mollusca > Bivalvia > Mytilida > Modiolidae > Modiolus > Modiolus philippinarum. The sequence continues at coordinate 233,246 of MJUU01071889.1, forward strand.
TTGTCCATCAAGATGGACATGACATCCTAGCCTTCTGGTTTAAGATCAGCCTTCATGCCTTATCCCTTGGGATACATTTTAAATTTCCTTTGTCTAATCTGTTTATATCACTGCATTGAAATTTTATAGTACATTGCAGAAAGTTCTCTACATAATGGCATGACTTACATTTTCTCAAGCAATTGAATTAAATTTAGAATTCTAATATGAGTAAAATGGAAACTATGACGACCAGCCATATGAAAATCTCCAATAATATTATGAGCAACACCACAGCAGTCTTTATGCTGAAACAGACGATGTCATAATATGTTTTGTGCACAAAACATCAGAAAATCTTATGTAATGGCTGTCATTACTGTGTACACTATAGGTCCGTCCAGATCAATGAATTATTTCTTAAATAATTAACAGTTGCCATATATTTATATTATTTTTACCACAGACTTGCACTTTATGGCGAATATTTTACCCTGAGCGACCAGTGAAGGGTAAAATATTACCATTAAGTGCCAGCCCATGGTAAAGATAATATAAATATATGCTACTGTTAATTATTTCGATTCTAATTGGACACTCTAAAAGTTCTGACTGTGAGAATTCCACCTAGTACACATGGATGAAATGCCATTTTATGCCGTTAGTTTGTCAGTGACGTTGCAAAAACTGATATAAAAATATCTGTGATATTGTATTGGCCCTAACCACTTATTATAACTGAGTTTGTACTAATAAAATATATATTTGTATTTGATGTTATTGAAAGTATCTTCATTTGCTTATGATGTCATTCATAAGTACAGTAGAACTTCGATGGCTCGAACTGCAAAAACTCGAAAACCATCAATGCCTTCAACCCCTTCTCTGGTCCCTTGGTTTAAATTTAAACATAGTTTGATCTCAATACCTCAAACACCCTTTTTTGGTTTGAACTGTTTTCACCTGTCCCTTAGGTGTTCAAGCCATCAAAGTTCGACTGTATGTATTATTTTTACCACAGATTTGGTGCAAAGCGATTCAAGGAGGTCATATTAGAATTATATTTTTACATTTTTTCAGTGTGAATCCAAAGACTAATATACTAGCCAGTTGTTCGGGACAGAGACATTATACAGAGTTTTGGGATAGTAATGAATCAGACAGTGACAGTGTAGATAGTGATGTCACATCTATAGAAAACAGTGTCAAATTATGGAAGTTCAAGACGTGATTATTATAAAGTGCAATATATAAATAAACATATAATTTCAGTATAGCATTATACTATTTTAGATGTCCATCTAGCCTTTCATGAAGTAAAAGTCCAGATTCAGGATATAGTTGTCATACAATGACAATGTTTTCATCAATGGATAAGTCCTATAGAGAAATGTATCTTTCCCTTATAGCATGATGCATGGTCTAAAAATGCTGATTGTATCACCTGTGTTTTGTCAAGGTAACATATAGGATCAATGTCCATCATTAGTCAAACCTGCTGATTGTATCCCATATGTTTTTTCAGGGCAACATATCAACATATAGGGATCGCTGTCCTTCATAAGCCACACCTACTGATTGTATCACCTGTGATTTGTCTAGGTAACATATAGGGATCACTGTCCATCTTTAGCCACACCTACTGATTGTATCACCTGTGATTTGTCTAGGTAACATATAGGGATCACTGTCCATCTTCAGCCACACCTACTGATTGTATCACCTGTGATTTGTCAAGGCAACATAAAGGGATCACTGTCCATCATAAGCCACACCTGCTAATGGTATCACCTGTGTTTTGTCAATGCAACATATAGGGATCACTGTCCATCATAAGCAAAACCTACTGAATGTATCACCTGTGTTTTGTCAATGCAACATATAGGGATCACTGTCCATCATAAGCCAAACCTACTGAATGTATCACCTGTGATTTGTCAAGGTAACATAGGGATCACTGTACATCATAAGCCACACCTACTGATTGTATCACCTGTGTTTTGTCTAAGCAACATATAGGGATCACTGTCCATCATAAGCCAAACCTGCTGACTGAGTGTATCACCTGTGTTTTGTCAAGGTAACATATAGGGATCACTATCCTTCATAAGCCACACCTGCTGATTGTATCACCTATATGTTGCCTTGACCTATAATATAAACAAAAGATATGGTCAAAAGGGATCTTCCCTTTGACTTAATATAGCTACCTTGGTTTAGGGAGATCAGTACGTGATCTCTAATACGATGTTTCTTATAATTGATCAATGTTTTCCAAATGTTTTCATTTTATCTGCCCTGACGAGACATAAGTTGTCGAAATGGCCATATGCAGACCTAAATTACAATATCTTCTGTATTGTGTTATCTATTAAAATGTATGCTACTGCAAAAATACCTGTAAAGCCAATAATATTGTAGTTTATATCAATGGTGGATTGTCATTGACTTTATATTGTAATCCTGATAAAATACTGGACTTTTCCATAATACCACTTATCTATCAATGATAAATGCATGTATTAATTTTTACATCATATTTTTCCTTGGAAATTTTATGAAAGTTAAATTGAAATTGGATATGTGAATTATATCACAGAATTAAGACAAGAAAAGTATTAAATCCTGGTGAAAAGCCAAGATATGCTGATCACAAACTGGCAGGCTAAGATACCGTTTGTCCTTCCCTTGGCAGGCATCAGCATGGACTTGATATCTAATTATCATTCCCTACGCCTATCTCAGCAGAGAATTTCCAAAAAAGCCGTATCCACTTGACCCAATCTTATCCAAAAGCTGACCTGAAGTTGTCAAGGAACTCTCCCAAAGTTTGGCAGGCAATATATTTTTATTGGTTACACAAGAAATAAATCAGATTACATGAAACATTTATTATATTTTCTCTTTTCATTTTGTATTTGAATTACAATAACTAACAACTTAAGATACAACTTAGACGTAAGTAAAACTATGGAAACTAGGTCGCTGATAATTTCAGCAGAGCCACCCTTTTTGTCTCGCCTGCAACGAAAGTCGCAGAAAGGGAGTCATAGGCGTGCAAACTATGACGGTGGTGTAAACTCAAGTTATTTTTTAACCCTTTGATGTAGGAACTTTGGTCCACAGTAGCTTATGAAGAACCCTATCTAGCGGACACAATATCATGTGACCTTGACCTCTATTTCCGTACCCAAGTTAATTTTTTTGCTTAAGTCTGTTTTCTCAATTACTACAAGTGATATGTCAATGATATTTTTTTATATAGCTTGGTCTTGATTAGTACATAATACAAAAAAAAATACGGAAGTTGCATAAAAAAAGTCAATTTCGTTATGCCGTAAACAAGTTTCAAGCGGTATGTCAGTCTGCTATATGGCTTTTGACCTTGACCTAATTTTGTGATCCAGTGCCCAAATTAAGCTTTTTGCTTATGTCTGTTTCTTAGTTACTACATGTGAAATGTCAATGATATTTGGTATATAGCTTGTTCTTTGTTATAACTTGTCAGTCTGCCATATGGCTTATGACTTTGGCCTCAGTTTCACAATCCAGTACCCAGGTGTTTTTTTTTTGTTTTTTTTGTTTTGTTTTTTTTTGCTTAAGTCTATTTGTCAATAACTGCAAAAGATATGTCAATGATATTTGGTATATTGCTAATATACTTTTGTTTATATTATAAGTCAAGGTAACATGTAGGGATCACTCTCCATCATAAGCCAAACCTGCTGATGGTATCACCTGTGTTTCGTCAAGGTGACATATCAATATATAGGGATCTCTAAATGTCATTCATTAGCCAAACCTACTGATCGTTTCACCTGCGTTTTGTCAAGGCAACATTCATGGATCACTGTCCTTCATTTTTTTTTAACAACAAATATTATGTCTTTATTTCAAAAATTTGCTTGTTACAGTTTATGTTATGAGTCCAAGCTGCTCATAACGCTCCCTGTTACATTCAACTATTTACCCATAGTAATAAATTGTTATACTCGTATAAATGCATACAGATATATACCACAATATAAAAAGATTATGTAGATTAATCTATAATAATCAATTATTTAAATATTTTTTCAATAAAACGAATTTACAATGTTTATTTTCTGTTTTTAACCTTACATTAAATTCTTTGACAAATATATCAAAAATATTTACATTTTTAGTTCTGCATTCTGATATATAATATGATTTGTATATAGCAAAACTTAATATCGATAAAAAGTAATTGAACCAAAAATATGCTTCTTCAAAAATTTTATTCCCCAAAATTAGATGTTTCAATGTTATCTTGAAATTTATTTTACATTTACATAAGACTTCATGTATTTTCTTCCAAAAATTATCCAGATATGAACAAGACACAAAATAGTGTTGGTAATCTTCAATATTCCCACAGAAATTACAACAATTATTATAAACTACTTTCCTTTGAAATAAGAGTTTTCTTGTGGAATAATATATTGTAAAAGTTTCCACTTAAAAACTTTCAATTTATTGTCTTCTATAAACGAAAAAATAAATTTGTATATATTTTTATCTGTAACCAACATTTCTTTTATATTAAAGAAAGTTAACCATCTCTTAAAACCTATTGATTTCTCAAATTTGCTATTTATAAAAGAATTGTAAATAAGTTTGTTAGAAGTACTTAACAAATCTTTACCTTTCCAAGACAATTGGTTTCTTTTAAAGTTCACAACACTTTTTTTTTGATAATTATGAACTTAATATAGCCTTCCATTCAGAAGGTAAGGATGATCTTAAGATATTTATCTCAGCCATTGAGTTAGCTTTATTTGTTAGTTTGTTTAATATAATATCTTGTGAAATGCAACCATTTTCATTAATTAAGTCATTTACATAAATGAGGTCGCTTTTTATCCAATTTTCAAAAACTAATGGTTTATTCTGAAATTTAATATATTTGTTTTTCCACAGAATTTGTTTTCTTATTTCTGAAAATGTAGCGGTTTTATCTGATTTAACACTATTTGATAAATTCCAACATGTCATAATTTCCTTATAAAATTCTGGGATATTTTTGAAATATTCATGTACAGTGTTATTATCACAATTTGTCATAAAAACTGGCCAATTTATACCCATAATACCGAAGACTTTCCAATTGGTCATATCCCCATTAACCATTTAACCCAAGAAACTTTTAGAGACCGAAAATAGCTCTTAAAATCAATCATTTGTGACCCACCCCGTTCATATGATCCAATCAATGTATTTCGTTTTACTTTGTCTGGTTTATTATTCCAGATAATTTTGAAACATCTACTTTCGATTTCTTTTAAATAAACATTTGGGATTGTACAAACAGATCCTATATATGTAAAAATTGGTAAGACAAGAGTTTTTATTATTAAAATTTTTCCAAGAAGAGTCAAATTTCTTTTATGCCATGAATCAAGTAATCTATTCATCTTATTTATTCTATTTTCCCAATTCATTTTTTCACACTCCTTCTTACAATATCCAAAATATACCCCTAGAGCCTTAACTGGTCCATTTGTCCAACTAATACCTGCAACTTTATCCTTACTTGTTTTTAATTTCCCTACCCACATTCCCTCTGCTTTATTTCTATTTAGCTTTAACCCTGAAAAAGACCCAAATATTTCTATTTCGGTCATGGTAAGTTCAACATCCTGTTTTGAACCGCAAAACAAAGTAGTATCATCTGCCAGCAGCGAAATTTTTATACAATGATTTTTTTTTTATCTATTCTAATATTAATCCCTTTCACATTCTTATTGCTTCGCAATCTTAAAGCCATTATTTCTACAGATAAACCAAAAAGAAGGGCAGATAAAGGGCATCCTTGACGAATTCCCCTTGTAGTTTTGAAAAATTCAGAAATCCAACCATTGTTCATAACGCATGTTTGTACATTATTATATATAGTTTCGACCCAACCAATAAAAGATTCATTGAACCCAAAATATCTTAGAACAGTCAGCATAAAACTCCACTCTAGCGAGTCAAAAGCTTTAGAAAAATCAATGAACACGATTGCCCCCTCAACTTTATATAAATCTGTATAATCTATAATATCCTGGATTTGTCTTAGGTTAAAACCAATAAATCTCCCTTCTACATAGCCCGTCTGATCTTGATTAATGATTTCGGGTAGAACTTGTTTTAAGCGTTGAGCTAATACATATGACAATAACTTTAAGTCCACATTTAAGAGTGAAATAGGGCGATAATTATCAAGCGATAAAGGGTCCCCCTTTTTAAACATAAGTGTAAATACACTTGTCCGTTGAGAAAATGTCCTTCATTAGCCAAACCTGCCTATTGTATCTCATGTGTTTTGTCAGGGCAACAAATAGAGATCACTGTCCATCATTACCCAAATCTGCTGATTGTATCACCTGTGTTTTGTCAAGGAAACATACTAGTATAGGGATTACTGTCCATCATAAGCCAAACCTGCTGACTGATTGTATCCCCTGTGTTTTGTCAAGGCAACATATCAACATATAGGGATCACTGTCCTTTATAAGCCAAACCTCCTGAATGTGTCATTTGTCTTTTGTCAAGGCAACATATAGGGTCACTGTCCATCAAAAGCTAAAACCTGCTGATTGTATCCAATGTGGTCTGTCAGTGTAGCATATCAACATATAGGGATCCTTGTCAATCATAGGCCAAATCTGCTGATTGTATCACCTGTTTTTTGTCAAGGTAACATATAGGGATCACTGTCCATCATAAGCCAAACATGCTGATTGTATTATCTGTGTTTTGTCTAGGCAACATATAGGGATTACTGTCAATCATAAGCAAAACCTGCTGACTGATTGCATCCTCTGTGTTTTGTCTAGGCAACGTATAAGAGTCACTGTCCATTATAAGCCAGACCTACTGATTGTATCACCTTTATTTTGTCAAAGCAACATATAGGGTTCACTGTCCATCATAGGGGCCAAACCTGCTGATTGCATCACCCGTCTTTTGTCAAGGCAACATATCAACATATAGAGATCACTGTCCATCATAAAGCCAAACCTGCTGAATGATTGTATCCTCTGTGTTTTGTCAAGGCATCATATCAACATATAGGGATCACTGTCCTTCATAAGCCAAACCTGCTGATTGTATAACCAGTGTTTTGTAAAGGCAACATATGGGGATCAATGTCCATCATAAGCCAAATATGTTGCTTGTATCACCTGTGTTTTGTCAAGGCAACATATGGGATCACTGTCCATCATAAGCCATATAAATTCTGTCAACATTCCTCGGGAAATACAGTGATTAACTTCAAGGTATTTATCTCAGAAAACAAGTATTGAGGATACCAACATGCGGGACTGTTTATTCTTTTATTGTTTAAGGGGCTTGATATATATAGGCAACACTTGTCGTGGCTGGTAGACTGACTACTAAGTTTTGACATCAAATATAAAAAAACATGCAACATCCAACTGCTAATATTACCCACGTTGCAAAATTGCATTTCTATATACGCTCTTTTAATCATTTGGGTCCTTTGCTATATATTGAACTGATAAACCTATGTGTGTGAAAAAAAATTCTTACTTGAAGAAAATATTAACAACCTGACAAATATTGATTTTAGATTTGGATTAACTATTTTTATTTCTTTGAAATGATTATGAAAATCTACTTTTTTTAGCTCACCTGGCTAAGCCAGGGTGAGCTTTTGCCATCACTTTGCGTCCGTCGTCCGTCCGTAAACTTTTCATTCAAAGATCTTCTCCTCTGAAACCACTGGGCCAATTGAAACCAAACTTGGCCACAATAGTCCTTGGGTGGTCCCCTTTAAAAATTGTGTCGCTCAGTTCTGTACGTCATCCAAGATGGCCGCCAGCTGGGACCAAAATTTATGGAAAAAAAACGTTTCAAATCCTATTTCTCTGAAACTACTGGGCCAATTGGAACCAAACTTGGCCACAATAGTCATTGGGTGGTCCCTTACAAAAAAGGTGTTTTTTAGGTCCGCCCGAATTCCAAGATGGCCACCAGCGGGAAACATAGTTTTAACATTGGAGCCTTTGGGAAAACACTTTCAAAGATCTTATTCTCTTAAACTACTGAGCTAATTGGAACCAAACTTGGTCACAATAGTCCTTGGGTGGTTCCTTACAAAAAGGGTGTTTTTTAGGTCCTCGCAATTTCCAAGATGGCTGCCAGCGGGGAACATAGTTTCAACATTGGACCCTATGGGAAAACATTTTCAAAGATCTTCTTCTCTGAAACTACTGAGCCAATTGGTACCAAACTTGGCCACAATAGTCTTTGGGTTGTCCCTTACAAAAAAGGTGTTTTTCAGGATTGCGCTACAATCAACATGGCCGTCAGAGGGGGACACAGTTTTAACATTGAACCCTATGGGAAAACACATTCAAAAATCTTCTTTTCTGAAACTACTGGACCAATTGGAACCAAACATGGCCACAATAGTCCTTAGGTGGTCCTTTGCAAGAAAGATGTTTTTTCAGGTCAGTGATATATTCAAGATGGCCGCCAGTGGAAACATAGTTTTAACATTGGATCCTATGGGAAAACATGGTTAATGTTTGAATACTCCAGAGGCTTACTACAGCTTTTTCAAATTTTTACCTTGGTACTGTTTGAGGGTTAGAGAAGTAACAAGTACCATGGATTTTTATTAGTTTTGTCTAAGGGTTAGAAAATGGCAATTCTAATCAGCTACATATCAGAACTTTCAAAACAATATATACCTCAATGATTGTGTGACGGGTGTCGCTAGTGGAGCAGGACATGCTAACCCTTCCGGAGCACCTGATGTCACTCCCGGTTTTCATGGGAGTTCACACTTTGAGTGCCTTAGTTCTTAATGTTATCTTTTTATTTCCGTCCATTGTAGCTGTCTCACGTCCTTGTTTTGTCTTTGTTTTTATCTGTTACCGTTTTTGCCATGTCTTTGGACTTCGATTTTTGTAGTCATCGCTTCCCTTGTTCCTTCGGTATTCTACTGCCGTTGTTTCAGAAATCTTCTTCTCTGAAACTACTGAGCCAATTGATACCAAACTCGGCAACAATAGTCTTTGGGTGGTTCCTTACAAAAAGGTGTTTTTCAGGATTGCGCTACATTCAACATGGCTGCCAGCGGGGGATAAAGTTTAACATTGGATCCTATGGGAAACACATTCAGAGATCTTCTCCTCTGAAACTACCGGGCCAATTGAAACCAAACTTGGCCACAATAGTCCTTAGGTGGTCCTTTGCAAAAAATGTGTTTTTCAGGTCAGCACGATATTCAGGATGGCCGCCAGGGGGAAACATAGTTTTAACATTGGACCCTATGGGAAAACACTTTCAAAGATCTTCTTCTCTGAAAGTACTGAGCCAATTGGAACCATACTTGGCCACAATACTCCTTAGGTGGTCCCTTGCAAAAAAGGTGTTTTTCAGGTTCGCACTATATCCAAGATGGCCGCCAGTGGGGAACATAGTTTTAACTTTGGACCCTATGGGAAAACACATTCAAAGATATTCCCCTCTGAATGTACTGAGCCAATTTGAACAAAACTTGGCCGCAATAGTCACTGAATGGTCCCTTGCAAAAAGGTGTTTTTCAGGTCAGCGCGATATCCAACATGGCAGCCAGCGGGGAACTTAGTGTTTCCCATGGGGTCCAATGTTAAACTAACAGAGGTCTTCTCCCCTTCAACTAATTAGGGATGTTGGATTAAGAGTTTAATTATATATAAGGGCTCTTTAACATAAAATGTCTATGTTAATCAAGGGCCAGGTGAGCGATACAGGCTCTTGAGAGCCTCTTGTTTTCAGTCTATTGGTAATTAATCAAGGGAAAATCGAATTCTGAAATGTTTTGGGATTTTCAGTCCTCTTATAACTAAACATGACAGCAAATATGATACTGGGGCATATACTTGTGTATTTACCCATCAGTCTGTCATTCCACCGAAAAAGAAAAAAGAGTTGGGACCGAAAATTCAAATTTTCCATACGGGACAGATATTTATTAACAAACTTTTTTAAAGTCATAACAGACGAAATTTTGTGAGGCTTTGATTAATAAGGCGGTCATGGAGTTAACTATGTCTGATGAGAAAGTCTGTATAATTTGTGATAGCTAATCAAAGCTAATAACTAATCAACTATAAAACATACACTCCTTTTGCAGGACAAGCTGGAATATTACTGTCCATGTTAGGGAAGTTGATAATTTTGAAATTAAAATCGTTCCCTTTATCGTAAATTTTAGTATTGAGATTACCATTTTTGTCAAATTCGACATTTATGTCCAAAAAAAGTGTAGTTCTTGTAGTTTTTGTCGTTTCCTTTATCTCTAGTTCTGGAGGATATATCAATTAGATCAATTTAGCAAAATATGCTTTATTAATGGTAAGAACATCATCAATATATCTTTTAGTGAGATTGAAGGATCTATCATCTTTTATTTTATGATCTTTTACGAGTCCCTGAAGAAATTCAGTCTTGTAAGAATATAAAAAAGTCTGCGAGTAGAGGAGCACAATTAGTGCTCATTGTTATACAAAATTTCTGTTGATGAATAGCATATGTTATCAATAAGAAAATCGAGCATTCTGCACACCTATTTTTCATCAAATCAAATTATTCGTTTTTAATTTCGCTTTCGAAAAAATGTGGATTCATAACCTTTTTAATCGGAAAGGGTTTTTTGAATGATACCTTTGATTCGTGATTTTAGTTTATTACGAGGAAGCATGGTATACAGTGTGGAAAAATCAAATATTAGAGCCTATGGGGAAAATACATAAATACCAAAGTTGCAAGACAAACAGATAATTTCATTGTGCTGTAAACGTGTTTCAAGGAATAACCATTCATCAGCAGCATTACAATCAAATAATATGGAAAGCTATAATCCAAAATATTTTACGAAAGGATATGGGGTAAATGAACATGAGACCATAACACATATGTTAACCCTTTAGTATTATTTTGATAGTCTCTTCTGAAACTACTGAAGCTTATTCAACCGAACTTTCCATGGGTGATTGAAAATTATATTTTAATCATGTCTCCTGTAATCAATATAGCCAATTCAACCATACTCAACACGAATGATGTATGGAAGCTTTTTTACCTGAATTGCTTATTCACTCTGACCCGGTAAAAATGCTGCCAGCCGGTAACATAGTTTAGCAATGTTGTATGGAAGGTTCTTACCAAGATTACATCTGACATCTGACTTGATAAATAGTATACGAGTTTATCTTGATGAGTTACATGCCGTGAGGAGTTTTAGGGTCGAATATTCACTTCGAGAGACAAAAGTTATTGAAATAGCCATATGCAGAATTATTATCCCCGCACTTTTCTGAAGAAAATGCGGGGATATTGTTTTGGTCCCGTCCGTCCGTCCGTCCGTTTGTCCGTCTGTCTGTCCGTTAGATGAACCTTGTCAGTGGAACCCCTCCCACATTTTTGGATTTAGGGTTTTAATTTTTTTTTTTATATATATATATAGAATCGTTGCATATATGCTGCAGATGCGCAATAAGCTTTCGGATTTTTTATATTGGTCTTGGTGCAAACAAGAGGCCCCAAGATGTCTATTATATATATGTGAGCTTGTCAGTGGAACTCCTCATACACTTTTGGATTTAGTGTTTTAATTTTGTTATAGAATTGTTGCATATATGCTGCAGATGTGCAATAAGCTTTCGGATTCTACATATTGGTCTTGGTGCAAACAAGAGGCCCCAAGTTGTCCATTTTGACACATGTGAGCTTGTCAGTGGAACTCCTCCTTCATTTTTGGATTTAGTGTTTTAATTTTGTGATAGAATTGTTGCATATATGCTGCAGGTGCGCAATAAGCTTTCGGATTTTTTAAATTGGTCTTGATGCAAACAAGAGGCCCCATGATGTAGATTTTGACATATGTGAGCTTGTCAGTGGAACTCCTCCTACATTTTTGGATTTATGGACTTAATTTTGTTGTAGAATTGTTGCATATAGTCTGCAGATGTGCAATCAGATTTCGGAATTTTGATTCCGGTTCCAACTTTGGTAAATTTCCTGAAAATGTTAAAGACTCAATTTTTTTAACTTTTAGCATATGCTTTTATTTTTTTGAGAAGAGTTTGGAAAAAATGAAATTTTGAATACTTAGAATTCTAAAATATGATTCCAATTTTGGTAAATATCCTGAAAGTCTCAAAGACCACTTATTTTTGGGAATTCTACCTAGCAACCATACATGTAGTAATTTGTTTCAATTAGGACTAACATTTTCACCAATTGAATTTCAAAAATATTTGATTCCAGTTATGTTAAAATCATGAAAGTCTCAAAGACCACTTATATTTTGGAATTCTACCTAGCAACCATACTGTTATGATTTGTTTCTTTTAGGGCAATCATTTTCACCAACTGGATTTCAAAAATATTTGATTCCTATTTTGGTAAATTTCCTGAAAGTGTCAAAAACCACTTATTTTTTGGAATTCTACCTAGCAACCATACTGTTAGGATTTGTTTCTATTAGGGCAATCATTTTCACCAATTTGATCTACAAAATAATTGATTCCAAATTTGGTAAATTTCCTGAAAGTGTCAAAGACCCTTATTTTTTGGAATTCTACCTAGCAACAATGCTGTTAGGATTTATTTTGATTAGGGCAATCATTTTCACCGATTGGATTTTCAAAATAATTGATTCCAAATTTGGTAAATTTCATGAAAGTCTCAAAGACCACTCATTTTTGGAAATTCTACCTAGCAACCATATATCCTTGTATTCTTTCTTAGTAAAAATAGTGACTATCAATATTTTGATTTTAAAAATGTTGAGGAAAATTACTCTAAGGGTCTATAACGACTGTTTTCTGTGTCAAACAGGTGAGTGTGGGGATGGCCATCTTTTCTGATGGCACCACTTCTAGTTTTGTTACTTGTAACCACTGGGTCGATGCCTCTGCTGGTGGACTGTGTTGGCCCAGTAGTCAGTACTTCTAAGCGGACTCGAAATCCGATTTAATTGGAAACTTGCTACATCTAAATATTTTGTAAATTTTGCTGAAAAGTATCTCCCTCATAGAAAGCTCTGTCCTTGGAGAATTTTGGCTTTCAGTTTGGACATTATGATTATTTGATCTCTATCAATTTTGACATCTTTGAATATATGGTCGTCCGAATGTTGAGGTATTATCTACATTGAAGAGAAATAAGTTGTCGAAATAGCCATATGCAGAAATAAATTTACAGTAAGTTCGATATTTAGTTATTTGAAGGTGTTGGTAAGTGGCCGGGTTCATTCTATTTGAAGGTGTTGGTAAGTGGGCGGGTTCATTCTATTTGAAGGTGTTGGTAAGTTGGCGGGTTCAGTCTATTTGAAGGTGTTGGTAAGTGGGCTGGTTCATTCTATTTGAAGGTGTTGGTAAGTGGGCGGGTTCATTCTATTTTAGATTTAAATAATACATGATAATCCAATGTGTCAAAACTATGAGATGTATAGGCATGCTCGCAACTGTTCTTTGATTTATCCATGGAATTGCAAGGAAGCTTTCATTAGTATATAACAGTTTTATAGCACTAAATTCTAAAAAAACGTTAATGCGCAAAAACTAATGAATTCAGTTTTCGGTGAAGGACATTTCGACAACTAATAAACCAGAAGGTATAATTTCCTACCCCAGACTTTTCTTAACTTAGTGTTCTTCAAACGGAAAATGTGCGGTAGAAAAACACGGTACACAAATTTCAAGGAAACCTTGCATATATAAAGATGTCTGTGCATTTTTCATTAACAATCCTTACATTAATTAAAGATTTGTGCATGATGAAGAATTTGGTGATTCATAATCAGTGTTATTATGGCTTCGTTTTAATTCCAATATCTGGCAATTTCGATTTTTCGACTTGCAGCAATTGTATCCAACACAAGTTTCGTTTTCAGTAAATGCTGGAGAGAATGGAATGTATCTGGTCCACTTCCATTGCCTTATTTTTGACATACCAAACGGCAAATCGTATGTGTGGAGGGAATATGTTTTTTCTTCTTCGTTGTGTGCAATGGAAAGTTCATTCCATATACTTATTCCCCTCTCTCGTGGTGTTCCTGAAAATATGAAAATCAAATCAATAAAAAAAACATATGATATTTTCCAAAGTACAAAATATGTTTTGGCAATAAATATTTTATCACCAACCCAGTAGTCAGTACTCCGATCCTTCACGGAAACTGATTTTATTTGGAAACTTGCAATATTTAGAATTTAGATTTTGTTTTTTCCCTTTCAGCTTTTATACATTTTGGTTTTCCAAATGTTTTAATTTGATATGAAGAGACAAAAGCTGTCGAAATAGCCATCTGCAGCAATAAATGACAGTAACTTTTGTATTTTGTTAGTTCACACTGACTCAATGCAACAATAAACAATGAAAAGAGTAAATGCACACGAGACAAAGTCTTTACCAAATGACTAAATACCGAAGTTACTGTGAATTTAAATTCTGCATATGCACATTTCGACAACTTATGTCTCTTCAGTGCAGATAAAATCTAAACGAAGACATGCACATGGTTAACACAGGCAATGGAACAAACCTTTTTTCATTTAAAAGCATTTATTGGGCATTTAAAATGTTTATACCGAAGTTACTGTGAATTCGCAGCATAAAATCCTGTTGATGCTGCAATGACTAAAAGAGATTTTTGTCATTCAATATACTCCATGTTTTCAATATATCAATTTTGATATATTGAAAATGGCAAAAACGCAAGATCGGCATTTCGAACAAAGACAATTACCTGGAAGAAGATTATCCAGAAGCAAGGCAGTAAAACAAGCCATAAACATACTGTTTCCTAGTAATGCTAGTATTACCTGCATTGTTTTCTCATCACCTGTAATTAAACAGAAAATCTAATTAAAGAAAAAAAGGAAAATCTTGAAACAATACGCAATTTAGGGATTAATTTGATCCCATTTAACCTAAATGAACTGGACATTAAAGAGACCAATGATACACCATCACCAGTGTCATGCCTAAAAATTTTAACATTTACATCCAAACTAAATGACAAACGTGATGATTTTGACTTTCCAATTATAAACTTTCCATTTTTAGTAGTAATATATCCTCATCTCCAACCTATGGAGTCTACTTTTCACAGCACGTTTATTAATACCGAAGTACTGGCTACTGGGTTGGTGAATACTCAAGGCTTGTTTATGGGGTCCCGATTATCGTATCCTCGTAATTTTTTACTAAAATGTCCGTTTGTAATTGAAGATTACAATAATTCAATAACACAATAATACAATAATTCTGTTGTNCATAACTTCAACACTATCAGTTACGGCCTAATTTCTCTCTGAATTTGTTATCAATTTCTGGCATCGATAAAAACTTAGTCATAAGTTGTTTGCGAATCACACCTTTTTCAACAGCAAATGTTCATATCCTCTATGAACCGTTTAATTGGATTTAAGGATTTTAAAATCGCAAAGTAAGTGAGAACGGATAACCAAAATAAGGACACACGTACACAAAGATGAACAACAGACCACAGAAAAACCATGGGTGAGATCAGGTGCACCGGTAAAGTAAGCATGTCATGCTTTCTATAAGACACCCACCGTGTTGAACATGTCAAATCAGGTAGAGGAAACAACAATTAAGCTTTTAAAGGAAAAAATGTGTTGTCATCTGGGAAACAGATATCCCTTAGCGGTCCACAAGATGGTGATGTCAACCGTAAAATTTCTGGAGGGATGACTGCAAGTTTTGGGTAACATGCCGTTGTTTAATTAGCCTATTTGTGAGCAACCGGGCTCTATCAAGGAAGTCACTGTATCGACTACACAGGCGGGGAAGTGGTTGAAATAGAACAATAGAAATTGAGCTCTCGTTTAAATGAGGTAGAAATATTACTTTTTGGATTGTTTACCATAGATGCATAATTATAAAAGTTATTTCCAATGAAAAAAATACTTATTTTCTCCATTCCTTTATTTTGAATTAATATGAAAACAACATAAATTGCCGCAGATGAACGCATAGATGCATATACGATGCACAAATCGGCACAAAAGATCAAGTTAGTGTCTGTCTTTCAAAGTGGATCCCCAAAAAGGCCATCTTTAGATTTTGACCAAAATTTGTATACGGATTGCCAATATCCTTGTTAATCCATGTGCAAATTTTTATATCCGCCCTTTGTAGCGTTTCTCCAGAATAAAAGTTCAAACACGATCGAATTTTTATCTCCTATGCATTCTTTCTGAGGTTTCTTTTGGGAATCAACTTTGTATAAATAGGAAACTGTCAACAAATCTCTCTAGAAGAATACCAAATAGTAACCACCCTTATATTACACTTCAAACATTAATTAACACGTGTCTGAAAATCTTGAAATTTAACGAAGTGAAAATACTTAAAAGAAATACATTCCCCTTTGATTGTCCCATATATTTATTTCACAGTGAGTACAAATCACTCGCGAGCTAAAAATACAATGAAAAGTCCATTTCCCCTACTTAAAAACTTGAAAAATGTGGATCCTGAAAAAGGCCATATGCAGAAATCAATTTCATATGGTTTATACGATGCATAATTATATATTTAACAATATTCTTAAATTTTGTTTCCGCCCATGCCCTCCGAGGGTGGCTAGATTTTTTTCTTTATTATCATAGTCAGAGTTGGTTTTAAAACAATGTTTTATGAATTAATCAACGACATTCATATATTTTTCATATATCTGTTCTGTACAGCGATTGTTGCAGCATAAGATACATAGTGTGTGAAATGTAAAAGAAATACCGCAAATATAAGAAATTAGATTTTTTTTACCGTGGCTGTGACATCACACATCTTGTTTATTTGAGGAGATGGCAGGTAAACACATTTACAGGGGAGACAATTTTTGTGAACTACTTCCCCGCCTGTGACAATGTTGCTGCAGCTGATGTTGGTTTGAATCTGAGACTGAATATGACAAAATAAGAAAAATTTTGTTGAAAATATTTAATGAAAAAACTGTAAAAACTGTTTTCCAAATGGTCAATAATGCTCCAAATTAACATCACTAAAAGAGTTTTTGAAATGTATATGATTTTGAAAAACGCATATTTTTGTGCTTTGAAATGGCCTTAAATGACTGCCGTTGTTAATGATATTTAAACTGCATCATTTTTGTGGCTCTTGTGTCAATTTCTACAAATAAAATGAAAAAATGTAATGTTTGACATGACATGTCAAAGTAATTCTGGTGCTCACAGAAATTTCATGTGAAAGTACATAGTTTTATTCATATTTTATGTTGCACGACAAATATATCTTCGTCTATATATATATATATATATATANTTATTATTTTGATGGTTTCTATTTCAGGTCTGGCAGACATTTAATATCAGGTACCCATGATGGTACTATATGCATATGGGATACCTCCAAGTCACCTGTAAAAGTCCTATCAGAATCAGATCCTTTATTGAAACCTGTAATGAAGTTTAAAGCACATAATGACTGTGTGAATGGCATATGGTAAGGTTTACTTCAGAATTTTAAGCTTTGCTTGAAAAAGAGTAGCGATTTTTCAATTTTCTTGCAGGAGTCAAAATAGGCCCCATTGCCAATGAGATTTATTTAAGAATAATATTAATTTTCCAAAATTCTGAATTTTTACCTCCAATTTTGGCTCACAAATGATGTTTTTGTTGATTTTCCCAAAGAGCATCCCAATTTTATCTGAAAGTTTTCTCCACTAGGGGATCAAAATACTTCAACTCAATAGCGAGCATTCAAGATGTCTGCCATCGCTTCGAATTCTCATGTGATTTTCCTTGTATTATTTGTTGTCCTACATAATAATTCTTGCAATTCATATAAAGAAATGAAGCATGCATGTGCAATATTTAACCAGTGATTTATTATTAACAGCGAGTAATGCAATTTCTGAGATTTAAAATTTCTAGCCATATGTTAACAACAAAGTTACCAGCCAGCATCGGTAAACATATATTAATTATGACATCATATTTTTTCTGGGAAAATTTGTGATATTTCTTTGTGAAAATGAAAGCTGAACATGGTTTTGCCAGTTATTTCAGAGCATTAAGGCAGAAAAAAAGTATCAAACCAACAAGAGAGGCGAGATCTGCTGATCTCAAACTCTAAGGCTAAGAATCTTTTGTCCATCATGACATCATTGCCTTCTGGTTTAAGATCAGCCTTCACACCTTTTCACTTGGAGTACATTTTAATTTTCCTTTATGTAATCTATTTACATCACTGCATTGTAAATTTTATAGTACATTGCAGAAAGATTTCTGCATAATGGCATAACTTATGTTTTCTCAAGCAATTGAATTAAATTAAGAAATAATTAATAGTAACCATATATGTTTATTATTTTTACCACGGGATGGCACTTTGTGGCAAATATTTTACCCTGAGCCACCAGTGAAGGGTAAAATATCACCATAAATTGCCAGCCTGTGGTAAAAATAATATAAATAATTATTTCGATTATAATAGGACACTCACAAAGTTTCCATTAGGAGAATTCATCCTTATACACATGGATGAAACACCATTTTATGCTGATATGAAATGATCTGAAATGTTATTGAAAGTATCTTTAATTGCTTATATTATTTTTAACACAGATTTGGATCAAAGCGATTCAAGGACGTCATATTAGAATTATATTTTTACAAATTTCAGTGTGAATCCAAAGACAAATATACTAGCCAGTTGTTCAGGACAGAGACATTATACAGACTTTTGGGACAGTAATGAATCAGACAGTGACAGTGTAGATAGTGATGTCACATCTATAGAAAATAGTGTCAAATTATGGAAGTTCAAAACGTGATTATTATAAAGTGCGATATATAAATAAACATATAATTTCAGTATAGCATTATACTATTTTAGATGTCCATCTGGCCTTTCATGAAGTAAAAGTCCAGATCCAGGATATAGTTGTCATACAATGACAATGTTTTCCTCAATGGATAAGTCCTATAGAGAAATTTATCTTTCCTTTATAGCATGATACATAGTCTAAAAATGCTGATTGTATCACCTGTGTTTTGTCAAGGTAACATATAGGGTCAATGTCCATCATTAATCAAACCTGCTGATTGTATCCCATATGTTTTGTCAGGGCAACATATCAACATATAGGGATTGCTTTCCTTCATAAGCCACACCTGCTGATTGTATCACCTGTGTTTTGTCTAGGTAACGTATAGGGATCACTGTCCATCTTTAGCCACACCTACTGATTGTATCACCTGTGTTTTGTCAAGGCAACATATAGGGATCACTGTCGATCATTACCCAAACATGCTGATTATATCACCTGTGTTTTGTCTAGGCAACATAAATAGGGATCACTGTCCATCATCACCCAAACCTGTTGATTGTATCACCTGTGTTTTGTCTAGGCAACATCTAGGGATCACCATCCATCATTAGCCACACCTGCTGATGGTATCACCTGTGTTTTGTCAAGGCAACATACAGGGATCACTGTCCATCATAAGCCACATCTACTGATTGTATCACATGTGTTTTGTCTAGGTAACATATAGGGATCACTGTCCATCATCACCCAAACCTGTTGATTGTATCACCTGTGTTTTGTCAGGGCAACATATAGGGATCGCTGTCCATCATTAGCCACACCTACTGATTGTATCACCTCTGTTTTGTCAGGGCAACATATAGGGATCGCTGTCCATCATTAGCCACACCTGCTAATGGTATCACCTGTGTTTTGTCAGGGCAACATATAGGGATCACTGTCCATCATAAGCCAAACCTACTGATTGTATCACCTGTGTTTTGTCAGGGCAACATATAGGGATCACTGTCCATCATAAGCCACACCTACTGATTGTATCACCTGTGTTTTGTCTAGGTAACATATAGGGATCACTGTCCATCATAAGCCACACCTGCTGATTGTATCACATATATGTTGCCTTGACCTATAATATAAACAAAAGATGTGTTCAAAAGGGATCTTGTCTTAGACTTAATGTAGCTACCTTGGTTTAGGGAGATCAGTACGTGAACTTTAATATGATGTTTCTTATAATTGATCAATGTTTTTCCAAATGTTTTGATTTTATCAGCACTGACGAGACATAAGTTGTCGAAATGGCCATATGCAGACACTAAATTACAATATCTTCTGTATTTGTTATCTATTAAAGTGTATGTTGCTGTAAAAATACTTATAATGCCAATATTATTGTAGTTATCCATGGTGGATTGTCATCGTCTTTCCATTGTAATCCTGATAAAATACTGGACTTCTCCATAATACCACTTATCTATCAATCATATCTGCATGTATTAATTTTGACATCATATTTTTCCTTGGAAATTTTATGAAAGTCAAATTGAAATCGGATATGTGAATTATATCACAGAATTAAGACAAGAAAAGTATTAAATCCTGGTGAAAAGGCAAGATAGGCTGATCACAAACTCTCAGGCTAAATTATCTTTTGTCCTTCCCTCGGCAGGCATCAGGATGGACCTGATATCTTATCATCTTATCCCTATGCCTATCTCAGCAGAGAACTTCCAAAAAATGCCGTATCCACTTGACCCAATCTTATCCAAAAGCTGACATGAAGTTGTCAAGGAACTCTCCCAAAGTTTGGCAAGCAATATATTTTTTATCGGTTAAACAAGAAATAAATCAGATTACATGCAACATTTATTATATTTTCTCTTTTCATTTTGTATTTAAATAACAATAACTAACGACTTAAGATACAACTTAGATGTTAGTAAAACTTCGGAAATTAGGTCGCTTATAATTTCAGCAGAGCCACCCTATTTGTCTCGCCTGCAAGGAAGTCGCAGAAAGGGAGTCGTAGGCGTGGAAACTATGACGGTGGTGTAAACTCGTTATTTTATTGAACCCTTTGATGTAGGAACTTTGGTCTACAGGTAGCTTATGAAGAACCCTTTCTAGCGGACACAATATCATGTGACCTTGACCTCTATTTCAGTACCCAAGTTAATTTTTTTGCTTAAGTCTGTTTTCTCAATTACTACAAGTGATATGTCAATGATATTTATATATAGCTTGGTCTTGATTAGTACATAATACAAAAAAATACCGAAGTCGCATAAAAAAAGTAAATTTCGTTATGCCATAAACAAGTTTCAAGGAGTATGTCAGTCTGCCAAATGGCTTATGACTTTGACCTCAGTTTCACAGTCCAGTACCCAGGTGAAGTTCTTTTTGCTCAAGTCTATTTGTCAATAACTGCAAAAGATATGTCAATGATATTTGGTATATTGCTAATATACTTTTGTTTATATTATAAGTCAAGGCAACATATAGGGATCACTCTCCATCATAAGCCAAACCTGCTGATTGTACCACCTGTGTTTCGTCAAGGCGACATATCAACATATAGGGATCACTCACTGTCCATCATAAGCCAAACCTACATATCGTTTCACCTGCGTTTTGTCAAGGCAACATACATGGATCACTGTCCTTCATTAGCCAAACCTGCCTATTGTATCTCATGTGTTTTGTCAAGGCAACAAATAGGGATCACTGTCCATCATTACCCAAACCTGCTGACTGTATCACCTGTGTTTTGTCAAGGCAACATACATGGATGACTGTCCTTCATTAGCCAAACCTGCTTATTGTATCCCCTGTGTTTTGTTAAGGCAACATATAGGGATCACTGTCCTTCATTAGCCAAACCTGCTTATTGTATCACATGTGTTTTATGTAGGTAACATATAGGGATCACTGTCCATGCTGACTGATTGTATCCCCTGTGTTTTGTCAAGGCAACGTATAGGGATCACTGTCCATCAAAAGCCAAACCTGCTGATTGTATCCCATTGTTTTTTTTTTCAAGGCAACATATCAATATATAGGGATCACTGTCCTTCATAAGCCACACCTACTGACTGATTGTATCCCCTGTGTTTTGTCAAGGCAACAAATAGGGATCACTGTCCATCATTACCCAAACCTACTGATTGTATCACCTGTGTTTTGTCAAAGCAACATACATGGATGACTGTCCTTCATTAGCCAAACCTGCTTATTGTATCACATGTATTTTGTCTAGGTAACATATAGGGATCAGTGTCCTTCATTAGCCAAACCTGTTTATTGCATCCCCTGTGTTTTGTCAAGGCAACGTATAGGGATCACTGTCCATCAAAAGCCAAACCTGCTGATTGTATCCCATTGTTTTTTTCAAGGCAACATATCAACATATAGGGACCACTGTCCATCATAAGCCAAACCTGCTGACTGATTGTATCCCCTGTGTTTGATCAAGGCAACATATCAACATATAGGGATCACTGTCCTTTATATGCCAAACCTGCTGAATGTGTCACTTGTCTTTTGTCAAGGAAACATATAGGGATCACTGTCCTTCATAGGCCAAACCTGCTGAATGTGTTACTTGTCTTTTGTCAAGGTAACATATAGGTATCACTGTCCATGATAAGCCAAACCTGCTGATTGTATCACATGTGTTTTGTTAAGGCAACCTACAGGGATCACTGTCCTTCATTAGCCAAACCTGCTGATTGTATTACATGTGTTTTGTCTAAGCAACATATAGGGATTACTGTCCATCATAAGCCAAACCTGCTGACTGATTGTATCCACTGTGTTTTGTCAAGGCAACATATCAAAATATAGGGATCACTGTCCTTCATATGCCAAACCTGCTGAATGTGTCACTTGTCTTTTGTCAAGGAAACATATAGGGATCACTGTCCATCATAAGCCAAAACTGCTGATTGTATCCAATGTGGTTTGTCAAGGTAACATATCAACATATAGGGATCCCTGTCAATCATTAGCCAAAACCTGCTGATTGTATCACCTGTGTTTTGTCTAGGCAACATTCAGGGATCACTGGCCTTCATTAGCCAAACCTGCTGCTTGTATCTCCGGTGTTTTATCTGGGCAACGTATAAGGGTCATTGTTCATTATAACCCAGACCTACTGATTGTATCACCTTTATTTTGTCAAGGCAACATAAAGGGTTCACTGTCCATCATAGAGGCCAAACCTGTTGATTGCATCACCCGTCTTTTGTCAAGGCAACATATCAACATATAGAGATCACTGTCCATCATTAGCCAAACCTGCTGAATGATATTATCCTCTGTGGTTTGTGAGGGCATCATATCACCATATAGGGATCACTGTCCTTCAGAAGCCAAACCTGCTGGTTGTATCACCTGTGTTTTGTCAAGGCAACATATAGGGATCACTGTCAATCATAAGCCATATAATTTCTGTCAACATTCCTCGGGAAATACAGTGATTAACTTCAAGGTATTTATCTTAGAAAACAAGTATTGAGAATACTAACATACGGGACTGTTTATATTTTGCTTCATATTCTTTTATTGTTTAAGGGGCTTGATATATATAGGCAACACATGTCGTAGCTGGTAGACTGACTACTAAGTTTTGACATCAAATATCAAAACACATTCAACATCCAAATGCTAATATTACACACGTTGCAAGATTGCATTTCTATATACGCTCTTTTAATCATTTGGGTCCTTTGCTATAAATTGAACTGATTAACCTATGTGTGTCTTGAAGAAAATATTAACAAACTGACAAATGTTGATTTTAGATTTTGATTAACTATTGTTATTTCTTTGAGATGATTATGAAAATGTACCATTTTTTTTTTAAGTCTATTGATAATTAATCAAGGGAAAATCGAATTCTGAAATGTTTTGGGATTTTCAGTCCTCTGATAACTAAACATGACAGCATATGTGATTCTGGGGCATATACTTGTGCATTTACCCATCAGTCTGTCATTCCACCGAAAAAGAAAAAGAGTTAGGACTGAAAATTCAAATTTTCCATACGGGACAGATATCTATTAATTAACTTTTTTAAAGTCGTAATAGGCGAAATTTTGTGAGGCTTTGATTAATAAGGCGGTCATGGAGTTAACTATGTCTGATAAGAAAGTCTGTATAATTTGTGATAGCTTTCGCGGAACGAATCAACTGTAAAACATACACTCCTTTTGCAGGACAAGCTGGAATATTACTGTCCACGTTAGGGAAGTTGATAATTTTGAAATTAAAATCGTTCCCTTTTTCGTACCATTTTTGTCAAATTCGAGATTTTTGTCAAAAAAAGAAGTAGTTCTAGTAGTTTTTGTCGTTTCCTTTATCTCTAGTTCTGGAGGGTATATCAATAGACCATATCCGAGTTCTGGTATTCAGATTCACCAGTTGATGTTTGTCCGCCCTACGTCACAAACGTGTCCGCCCCATGTGACCAACTTCATGACGTTTTATGCTCTATGACGTGACGTTTTCTATACTGTGACGTATTGAAAAGTAGTCTGGTAAATCCTAATACCATAGGTCGGATATGGTCTATTAGATCAATTTAGCAAAATATGCTTTATTAATGGAAAGAACATCATCAATATATCTTTATCGAGATTGAAGGATCTAGTATTTTTATTTTATGATCTTTTAAGAGTCCCTGAAGAAATTCAGTCTTGTAAGAATATAAAAAAGTCTGTGAGTAGAGGAGCACAATTAGTGCTCATTGTTATACAAAATTTCTGTTGATGAATAGCACCTTCAAATGTAACAAATATGTTATCAACAAGAAAATCGAGCATTGATCAGCATTCTTCACACCTATTTTTCATCGAAGCACACTATTCCTTTTAATTCCGCTTTTAAAAAAATGTGGATTTATAACCTTTTCAATCAGCAAAGGCTTTTCGAATGATACCTTTGATTCGTGATGTTAGTTTATCACGAGGAAGCATGGTATATACAGTGTGGAAAAATCAAACATAGACTTTATTGGGAAAATACATAAATACCAAAGTTGCAAAACAAACAGTAAATTTCGATGTGCTATACACATGTTTCAAGAAATAACTTCTCATCAGCAGCATTGGAATCAAATAATATGGAAAGCTATAATCCAAAAGTATTATTTTGACAGTCGCTTCTGAAACTACTGAAGCTTATTCAACCGAACTTTCCATGGTTGATGGAAAAATTATATTTTGATCATATCCCCTGAAATCACTATAGCCAATTCAACCATACTCAACAGGAATGATGTATTGAAGCTTCTTTACCTGAATTGCTCTTTCACTCCGACCTGATAAAAATGCTGCCAGCGGGTGACATAGTTTAGCAATGTTGTATAGAAGGTTCTTACCAGATCATTTTAATCACATCTGACATCTGACTTGATAAATAGTTTACGAGTTTATCTTGATGAGTTACATGCCGTGAGGAGTTTTAGGGTCGAATACTCACTTCAAGGGACAAAAGTTGTCGAAATGGCCATATGCAGAATTATTTTGTTATTTGTTACCACTGGGTCGATGCCTCTGCTGGTGGACTGTGTTAGCCCAGTAGTATGTTGACCCGAAACCGGATTTACTTTGAAACTTGCTACATCTAAACATTTTTTAAATTTTGCGGAAAAATATCTCCCTCATGCAAAGCTCTGTCCTGAGAATTTTGGCTTTCAGTTAAGATCATATTGATTATTTGTTCTCTATCAATTTTAACATATTTGAGTATATGGTCCTCCGAATTTTTAGGTCTTATCTGCACTGAAGAGGAAAAAGTTTTCGAAATGGCCATATCGAAAATAAATTTACAGTAAGTTTGGTATTTAGTTATTTGAAGGTGTTGGTAAGTGGGCGGATTCATTCTATTTAAGATTTAAATAATACATGATTATCCAATGTGTCAAACGTATGAGATATATGATCATGCTCGCTAATGTTCTTTAAAATATCCATGGAATTGCAAGGAAGCTTTCATTAGTATATAAAAGTTTTATAGCACTAAATTCTGGAAAAACGTTAATGCACAAAAACGTATGTATAAAAACTGAATACCAAAGTTTCTTTGAATTCAGTTTTCGGTGGAGGCCATTCCGACAACTAACAAACCAGAAAGTATAATTTCCTACCCCAGACTTTTCTTAACTAGGTGTACTTCTAACGGAAAATGTACATTTAATGGTAGAAAAACACGGTACACAAATTTCAAGGAAACCTAGCATATATTAAGATGTCTCTGTATTTTTCAATAACAATCCTCACATTAATTAAAGATTTGTGCATGATGAATTTGGTGATTCATAATCAATGTTATTATGGCTTCGTTTTAATTCCAATATCTGGCAATTCCGATTTTTCGACTCGCAGCAATTGTATCCAACACAAGTTTCGTTTTCAGCAAATGTTGGAGAGAATGGAATGTATCTGGTCCACTTCCATTGGCGTATTTTTGACATACCAAACGGCAAATCATATGTGTGGTGGGAATATGTTTTTTCTTCTTCGTTGTGTGAGATGGAAAGTTCATTCCATATACTTATTCCCCTCTCTCGTGGTGTTCCTGAAAATATAAAATCAAATCAATAATGAACATATGATATTTTCAAAAGTACAAAATATATTTTGGCAATAAATATTTTATCACCAACCCAGTAGTCAGTACTCCGATGCTGCATGGAAACCGATTTTATTTGGAAACTTGCAATATTTAGACTCAAGTGTTTGTTAACTAAGGAGTTATTTTTTCCCCCTTCTGCTTTATACATTTATGATTTTCCAAACGTTTTAATTTGATCTGAAGAGACAAAAGTTGTCGAAATAGCCATCTGCAACATTAATTGACAGTATTACTTTTGTATTTTGTTAGTTCACACTGACTCAATGCAATAATAAACAATGAAAGGAGTAAATGCACACGATACAAAGTCTCTACCAATACATGGTAAATCTAAGCAATGGAACAACATTTTTTATTGTTGTTCTCCATCATTTAAAAGCATTTTAACTGTTCATAATTTATAGCATGAAAATCCTGTGGTTGCTGCTATGACTAAAGTGATGTTTATTATTCAATATACTCCATGTTCCATCAATTTTGATATATTGAAAATGGCAAAACGCATGATCGGCATTTCGAACAAAGACAATTACCTGGAAGAAGATTATCCAGAAGCAAAGCAGTAAAACAAGCCATAAACATACTGTTTCCTAGTAATGCTAGTATTACCTGCATTGTTTTCTCATCACCTGTAATTATACAGAGAATCAAATTAGAGAAAAAAAAGGAAATTCTGGCCAGATCTTTGAATTACATCTTGAATTCTAACTTGAAACGATCCTCAATTTAGGGATTACTTTGATCTCATCTACCCTAAATGAACTGGTCATCTCCAACCTATGGAGTCTACTTTTCACAGCACGTTTAATAATACCGAAGTACTGGCTACTGGATTGGTGAATACTGAGGCTTGTTTAAGGGGGGGTCCAAATTCCCATATCCTGGTAATTCATGACTAGAGTATCCCTTTGAAAATTGAAGATACCCAATATCACATGTCATAATATATTGTATCTCTATCAGTTTTGTCTCAAACATCCCATATCCCATTGTCAAATGTTAAATATGCCACATCCCAATATACAATTAACAAGCTTCAATACCCTCGAGGACTTACAGTCCACCAGCAGAGGCATCGATCCAATGGAAATAAATAACAAAATACCGAACTTACTGTTAATTTAGTTTTTGCAGATGGGTATTCGTCAACTTATGTCTCTTCAGTGATCAATCAGAACTCCGACACCAAATTACCAAAATCTTCAAAACAAAAACACGAACGAAATGCAAAACACAAACGGTAAACAACGATAGAAACTTCGGACACCTGGAATAAATGGTATCGGCAAATGGTAGAGACACAACATGAGTACGGCACAGAAAAGAAAAATTAGGACACACACACAGATGAACAACGCGGACTCAATAGATAACCATGGGTGAGATTAGGTGCTCCGGTAGAGTAAGCATCTCCTGCTTCTTATAAGACACCCGCGGTGTTGAACATGTCAAGGTAGTAAGGTCAAATCCGGCAGAGAAAACAGCAATAAGGCTTTAAAAGGGAGAGATCGGTTGTAATCTTGGAAACAGATATCCTATAGCGGTCCACAAGACAGTAAAACTTCTGGAGGGATGACTTCAAGCTTTGGGTTACACACCCTTGTTTAAGTAGCCTATTTGTGAGCAACCGGGCTCTATCAAGGAAGTCACTGTATCGACCACAGGCCCTTGAATAGCGAATGAGCTGGGAGATGCTTTTGGGATGTTGCTACAAAGAAAAGGAAAGATGACTATTGGAAAAGTGAAGTCATCGCGTTTGTCGTACGGCTTTGCTTGAAGTCTATCTCTGTTGTCAATTTCATGATGAAGGTCAGGAAATTAGGCCGATGTGGAAGTGTCTGTAGTGTCTTAATTTCGAGCTCTTTTAGATAGATCAGATGAAGAAAATCACCAAAGCGAGGGTTGTTCAGTGACAAAATAGCATCTATATAACGGAAGCTAAAATTGAAGGATCGGGCCAGTTTTTTATCTTTATTTTGAAGAAGCCCTTACATGAATTCAGCTTCATATGAGTGGAGGAACAGATCAGCTAGGAGAGGTGCACAGTTTGTGCCCGTAGGAATTCCGATAGTCTATTAAAAAACTAGTCCTCATAAGTGGACAAATATTTTGTCGATCAGAAATTCTAACATTTTAATCACTTCTTCCTCTGTTTACTTTATCTCCGATTCGGAGTCAATTTTCACAAAGTAGGCTTGTAATGTACTTATATCATTGTTCACCGTTCTAACATGAGAAACATCTATGAATTAAACCTTTCAGCCGAGATTTTAGTTGTTCATGAGTAATGGTAGTGTAAAGTTTGGAGAAGTCGAAAGTTTTAATGTTGTTACATTGTGATAATGATCTAGAGTTTAAGATGTCAAGTACTGAGATCTTTGAAGTTTTAAAATCCACATTTCATTTACACCGCTTCTTGAAAAGCAAGTATCACCATTTTTTAAGGTCCTCTTTAACAGCTGTCAAGATGGAGGTTAACAACTTATATATAGGTTTTGTAGAGCATTTAGCAGATCCAGCGATGTATCGTTCTTTGTATGGCCATTTATGTAATTTTGGTACATTGTTGTAAAAGTTGAGATGTTACAGCAAGGGCAAATCCAGTGGAGTCGTCTAGAGAAGAACGAACGCTTACAAATTGTGCTAATTGAGATTTCTACACCCCGGGAGAGCCAGGACTGCGTCGCCATAAAAAATGTATGCTGGTGATGGTAAAATCAAATCATCCTTTTATCATAAATTTTAGTTTAGTCAATGATGATAGTTATATTCAGAAAAGAACACTATTTAGAGTCACTGTATGCTTACTTCAGTTTAATTTTTGAAGATAACTGATGTCGACATAATCTATAACTGAGGGATATCAATGGAAAGAATATCGTCAAGGTACGTACTGCTATCATTAAAAATCGGAATAAGTTTTCCATGTCTTAATATATCAAATACAATATCATTCAATGCTAATTCTACATTCTGTAAAAATTTTAAACAAATGTGAAAAACTGTATCTTTTATACTCCTAACCTGACAGTTTGGTAAACGATATATGGAGACGCTGCAACTGCAAATGTCTATTTCTGGTATTAAATTTGAAAGTTGTCTTTACTAAATCATATTTCCATTATCTTTCTTAAAAATAATGAACACTTGTTTAAGAGAAAAAAAATGTATCTATTTTGGAATTCCAAGAGATGTTTTTAAAATAATTGTTGTTTTTACTGATTGTGTTTTAAATATGGTGGTAACACGTTTTATAAATTTGGAAAAATATCAACTCCATTCTTCCTAAATCCTCAGCTATCGACCTTCCATAATGTGAACTTCAGCTTAACGTGTTCCAACTTATTTTTGATTTTATGATTTAGCTGATTTAATGATTGAACTGAAGCATATGGTGCACCTTTTATTTGATGGACAATTCAAAACCATTAAAGTTGACCGTTTATTATCTAAATTCGAACTTTCTCGTGCTTGCTGTTGGAACAGTATCTAATGCAAAAATATGAAATGTTTTTTAAAGAGTTTAAAGAAAAAAGAAGACAGCTTAATATTACACATGTACCAAAAATGGTAATACATACCACCTTGAAATAATTTTTGATTTTGTTGTGTCCATGAGGGGATAGTTAGACCTATGAATATTGATAATCCAAATACCATCATGTTACGTGAGGAATTCAAGTCCACATATTGAAGATTAGAGACTCCAACAGCAGCAAGCACACCTATAAATGGAAGTAAAGAGTACTCAAGTGACGAGTATATATTCAATGTATTTGCAAATGCTTTAATTTAATCTGGAGATATTTTTATGCTGTCAACTTTTCGAACAAGTTTATGTATTTTACGAAAGGATATAGAGTAAATGAATATGAGACCATAACACATATATGTAATTCCAACTGCAAAATTTTTAATGAGCTGTATGGCCATTTCGGAAATTTATTCCTCATCAGCAGCACTAGAACCCAAACCAAGGAAATCCATTATTTCAAAAAATGTTTAAAATGCATAAAACCAAAAGAAATCGGAATGATCTAGGTAAGGACAAAACTGCGATGGAGGGAGTTCATTCTTCGGTTTTATAATTTACATACATTTAGATAATAGTAATTGAACAAAGTGTACACATGAGATATTATCTCATGTACAAGTACACCATATCTAAGAAAAATAAAGAGCGTACATGACTTATAAAAAAGAGAATACAACATCATATGGCAGATTTCTTGGGTCATTAACGTATTATATTAGCAATTCATCAATGAATATGCATATTTTTCTCTAGTAACATCTGTAAGATCTCCTCCAAAACTCCTGTTGTTTTGTCTTTTGTATGTTTATGAATTAATCAAAGATNAACTCCTTTTTTTTTTTTTTTTTTTTTTTTTTTTTTTTGTCTTTTAGTACATGTATGTTGATAAATTAATCCAAGTTACATAAATTTCTAATGTATACCAATTTGCCATCACTGGAGCATCAAGGTAAATCCCTTCTTGTAGTATATATTGGTATACAATAGAATTCTATAGAACTTTTATTTATTTATTAAATGACAAAAGACGGGGGTTTTGAAGGTGTTTGGATAGTTGTTACTCAGGAATATATCTATGTTACTGATCCAAGAAATCCACCATGACTGGCACTAATGCCATTTTTTATGCCAAACAGAAATAAAATTTATACATGAAAGCACTACACATGTGTTGCTTTTATTGTGAAATTGATGAAACAATATTCATGTACCAAAATATTTGTATTTTGAATATTTGCAGTGTGAAATTAGTTTAATATGTATCAGAAAAAAAACAGCGGCTGTCAAACTGACATTACATTTCATTGTCATCATATCTCTCGATGATCTAGTAAAAGATGAAACTGTAGGTAATACGTGTATTATAAAACGGCATATAAACACTTAATAAATTCTTACCAAAAATAACAATGAAAGAAGCACCAATAATTGGGTCTGGAACTGTCACGAGAAAAGCACTGAATTTATTAAAGCATCCAAATATTACCAAAACGAAACCGGCAACCAGTACGACCTTTCTACTTCCGACCTTCGAATAAAACAAAAGAAGTCCATGTGTAGTAAACAGATATTTATAAGCATCTTTACGTCAAAATCCTATTTGTTGCTTTGTTGCAGTGACGAAATAACTGGAACAAGAAATGGATATGTCAACTATCTGTTGTTGAGTTAACAAATATTAAAAACTCTATCATTACAGATTATAGATTCAATATTTAGAAAACTCTATGCAAAGCGTGTTGACTTCTTTTCCAAATTCAGCTGCTATTTGTAAATTTGGGTGACATATAAAATGTCCCTGTTGTTACACGTCATATTGTCTTTCTTCATTGAAAAATCTATAAACTACCATTTGTACGCTGCATATGGTACCAAAGATTAAAACTAGAAATGTAATTGCACCTTTATTCGTACGACCCACCCTTCAGGAATATCAAACTAGAGGCTCAGACTGAGCCTGTATCGCTCACCTGACAAAATGCTTCTATGCCATGCATGACCAAAAATATGTTTTTATTACCAATGGGGTCTAATATTTAGCTATTTTCCCCATTAGCGCCCGTGTTTTTTGTCTGATCCTATCGAAAAGAACAATTTTTGCATAGGACCTTCTATACATCTAGTTTCATTTGCTTGAATAGTTTCAGAGAAGATGATGAAAAGGATGGTTTTCTCATTCAGGGCTCCAATGTTAAAACTTTGTTCTACAGCGGAGGCCATGTTTTTTGCCGGATCGAAATGAAATGAGCAATTTTTGTAAAGTACCTTCTTTACATCATTCCCCTAAAGTTTAGTTGAATTTTTTCAGTGTTTTCTGAGGAAAAGATAAATATGTGATTTTCGCATATAGGGTTCAGTGTTAAACTGTGTTCCGTGCTGGCGGCCATGTCTTTTTATCAGACTGTAACCAAATGAGCAATCTTTGTTCAGGACTTTCCAAACATCATTCCTGTAAAGTTTTGGTTGAATTTGCTTCAGTGGTTTCAGAGGAGAAGATGAAAATATGATTTTCCCATAGGGTCCAATGTTAAACTGTTCCGTGCTGGCGGCCATGTTTTCTATCGCATCAGAATGAAATGAGCAGTCTTTGTTAAGGACCTTTATTACATCATTCCTGTAAAGTTTTGTAGAATTTGCTACGGTGGTTTCAGAGGGGGAGATGAAAATGTGATTTTCCCATAGGGTCCAATGTTAAACTATGTTCTGTGCTGGCGGTCATGTTTTTTATCCAATTGGAACAAAATGTGCAAATCTTTGTTAAGGACCTTTAGTATATCATTCCTGTAAAGTTTGGTTGAATTTGCTTCAGTGGTTTCAGAGGAGAAGATGAATATGTGATTTTCCCATAGGGTCCAATGTTAAACCTAAGCTCCGCGCTGGCGGCCATGTTTTTTGTCGGATCGGAATGAAATGAGCAATCTTTGTAAAGAACCTTTAGTACATCATTCCTGTAAAGTTTGGTTGAATTTGCTTCAGTGGTTTCAGAGGAGAAGATGAAAATGTGATTTTCCCATAGGGTCCAATGTTAAACTATGTTCCGTGCTGGAGGCCATGTTTTTTATCCAATTGGAACAAAATGTGCAATCTTTGTTAAGGACCTATAGTACATCATTCCTGTAAAGTTTGGTTGAATTTGCTTCAGTGGTTTCAGAGGAGAAGATGAAAATGTGATTTTCCCATTGGGTCCAATGTTAAACTATGTTCCGTGCTGGCTGCCATGGTTTTTATCGCATGAGAATGAAATGAGCAGTCTTTGTTAAGGACCTTTAGTACATCATTCCTGTAAAGTTTGGTTGAATTGGCTTCCATATTTTCAAAGGAGAAGATGAAATTGTGATATTTCCCATAGGGTCCAATGATAAACCTAAGTTCCGCGCTGGCGGCCATGTTTTTTGTCAGATTGGAACGAAATGTGCAGTCTTTGTTAAGGACCTTTAATACATCATTCTTGTAAAGTTTGGTTGAATTTGCTTCAGTGGTTTCAGAGGAAGTGAAAAAAAATGTGATTTTTTCCTATAGGGTCCAATGTTAAACCTAAGTTCCGCGCTAGCGGCCATGTTTTTTGTCGGATCGGAACGAAATGAGCAATCTTTGTACAAGACTTTTAGTACATCATTCCTGTAAAGTTTGGTTGAATTTGCTTCAGTGGTTTCAGAGGAGAAGATGAAAATGTGAAAAGTTAACGGACAGACGGACGACGGACGGACGAAGGACGCCAAGTGATGGCAATAGCTAACACTGACCCTTCGGGTCAGGTGAGCTAACACGTAACTGTGCAATCTAAAAAGTAAGTGTTCTTTTGCAGCTATCATTCTGTTTGTACGTTTATTTCCTGTGAGTCTAATGAGACATGTCGTCGAAAATCGCATATTTTTGTTTCACAGATTATAAAGTTGAATTAACTTAATCTGCTTTTTAGATGTGAATAATATGATGCATGTTATTTCTATTTTAAAAAGACGGCAGCAAACAGAAGGGGAAAGTCATCAAAGTCAGGAGAATGGTTTAGTTCTATTTTATTTTTAATAGAACCTAAACATTTTTGTGATCGAAAGTTTTGTTGGTTCAGGTTCTGGATGGGCAATATGTATTGTTTGGTTAAAATGATTTGAAATCTATCATTTTTTTTGGTCAAAAACAGTAATTTTATTAAATTTCAAGAAAATTAAACAAGACCCATTCATTTTAGTGTTGATGTTGTTGGGTACCCTTTAGATAAAAGTAAAGAATCAAATTAAGTAGCAATATTGGTAGGGTATGGACACTTTTTGTAAGATTTCTAGTGTTTAAAATTGCGGAAAAAGGCCCTCTTGGTTTTTGTCTTAGTTTAACATGGGAGCATAATTAGTTACATTCACCTGGAAGGAAAATGATAAATCTAGTGAAAATTTAACAGACATTTAATGAGCTACTGAAGCCTTACCTTACGTGAGCTATTAAAGTCTGTGATGACAAGAAAATTTGAGTATTATGGGCAAAATATCTTCCATACTGATAAAAGATAAAACCCAAGGAATAAAAATATCTTATATAAATCTTAAAAAATGTCACTACATCCTAATATTATTCTAAATATAAAAGGAACTTCACAGATACCTTTGACAGACTTATTACTCCAATATTTTGACTGCACGAAGTAACACCAAATCCTAGACCAACAGCTGCAGACAAAATACCATCTAATCCTTCTATCATGATTCCTAAAGGCAAAAAGCATTTAACAGTAGTGCACCTTTATAGTCCTTTTACTGTTGAAATTACCAATTTACTTGAGAAACAGTATAAAGGTAAGTGATATTATATCTATTAACTTGACATTTACCACATCAAAAATGAGATAGTTTTGGAAAACTAAGGAGAATCAGGCTCTGTCATTCATTATACAAATGTAATATTGTTTCTTAAATCATTCAACGAACAATTTATGATAATAGATTGTTTTTCTTTTGTATCCGAATTCTGTTGATGAAGGATTATCTATTGAAATGACAAGACAGTCCCCTGTCACTTAATATTTATTTTCAACTGTAGACTAAATTCTATAAAGTTGTTTTTGATATAGGAAGTGTATAATATTCAACAATTACAATGTCCATATTCCCATATGTCCATGAGGGTACTAACAAATTACCGAACAGAATTGTCAAGAGCCAAAATCCAAACAAGCCAGGGCAATACCACCGGAAGAAATTGTCAACCGTAATGGTCCTGACTCAGTACAGGTATTTCAAAAGGAACAATGGGTTAAACCGGTTTATGGCGCGTCAAAGCTCCCCTTCCATTGTAGTTGATATTGAAAGGTCGAAGACAATGAAAAGAGATGTTAACAACTAAAAAAAAGAATCGTGAAACACAGTTCAGACTGAACGTTCACATTTTTCCCAAAAGGACTAATATCTATGAAAAAATTAGGATTGTGTAAGACGGATTCATTTTTTTAATTTATAAGACAGTCATGGAGATAATTATGCCTAATCGCGCAACGAATCAACTTCAACTGTGAAACATACAATCCTGAAGGCAGGATAGGTTTAAATATTACTGTCAATGCTAAGAAAATAGGATAATTTTGAAATTAAGGTAGTTTCTTTTGTCATTTATGTGCTGAGAAGGCAATTATTTTTGTTTTCAAATTCGAGATGCAAGTCCAAAAGATGCAGATCTAATGGATTGTATTGTTCCCCCCCTCTCTCTCTCTCTCTCTCCTCTCTCTCTCTCTCTCTCTCTCTCTGGAAAATATATTGATGGGATCCAATGTTATGGTTACATAATTTCATTATAGCCTTTACTACAAACAATTATCCCACAAATACGCTCGACCTTACAATCCTGACGGGTTGAGTCCAATGCCAAGTGCATTGTGTTAAAAACTGTTATTAAACGCCTGGACTCGGTTGCACAATTAAAGTTAACTGACGTGTAAGTTTTAATTGGCGTTTGTCTAACCATGGCGCAACCAAGTTCTGATATTTTAAATTAAGTTTCCACATGCATGAACCACGTAGGAAATATAACGTTTAGTGTGTATCGTGTAATTTTACTCAAATAATGTTCTTTAGTGTGCTTGGTAGCACAATTTATGCTATGTTTATACCTCTGTTTATTGCAGATGGGGGTGGTGGGGTAGCCCCTGCTATTCTGGCACACGTGTAGTAATCACCTATGGACTCTATAACTGATGTTATTACGCCTGCTATAAAAGCTACAAATAATCCGGAGTTAAATGTCGGAATACCATATCTACCTGAAATGAATAAAATCTGTGTAAGGTTATAACAAATTATGTAAATATTAGGTACCAAATTAGACTATTGCTTGATGTGATTTCACATTATAAAACAGTTCAATCTGTTTGTATCGCACAAAGCATGTATTATATATACAAAACACTATGATCTAAACACTATATATATATATATCAAACATTGTAGCAAGTGAATGTATTGATATAGCCATTTCTGAATAGTAAATATAAGCCACCAAAGAATGTTGAATAAAAAGGGTTACACAGATAACATTTAATCAGTTTTATTTTGCCGTTGACAAAGAAGCTCGAAACTTTGGCCCTAATTTATATGGATACACTTTCATACTTTAAAATTTTGGCATTTTTTGTTTTTGTAATTTCAAAATGTTGTTTAAAGTGCCCACATCTCACTATTATTTCATAATGCAAAGTTTTCTTACAATTGACTCGATGAGCACCCTGTGTTTGTCTATATATTATAATTGTCCACTAGCTGGGGACACTAGTGATTTTTTCGGACAACAGATGACAGTTATTGTAAATAATGATCATAGTGTTTTGTGTCTTGTAGCACAATAAAATCTAATTCAGCACTTTCCCAGTTTAATTTATGAGTGTTGATGATAAAACAGATGACAGTGATTGTAAATAATGAATTTTAGTGTGCTTTGTAGCAAAATAAAGTCTGATTCAGCACTTTGCCAGTTTACTTTATGAGTGTTGATGATCCCACAGGACTAGTAAAATAGATTACAGTGATTGTAAGTAATGAATTTTAGTGTGCGTTGTAGCAAAATAAAATCTGATTCAGCACTTTGCCAGTTTACTTTATCGTTGATGATCCCGCAGGACTAGTAAAACAGATGACAGTGATTGTAAATAATGAATTTTAGTGTGCTTTGTAGCAAAATAAAATCTGAATCAGCACTTTGCCAGTTTACTTTATCGTTGATGATCCCGCAGGACTAGTAAAACAGATGACAGTGATTGTAAATAATGAATTTTAGTGTGCTTTGTAGCAAAATAAAATCTGATTCAGCACTTTGCCAGTTTACTGTATCGTTGATGATCCCGCAGGACTAGTAAAACAGATGACAGTGATTGTAAATAATGAATTTTAGTGTGCTTTGTAGCAAAATAAAATCTGATTCAGCACTTTGCCAGTTTACTTTATGTTTGATAATGATCCCGAATCAATGACTAGTAAAACACAGATGTAGCGTTGCTTGACATCTAGTTGTTCCATTTTTAGAACAATGAAAATCACATTCATTATTTCAATCTTTTACAAACACATTCGATATAAAGAAAAAGTACCCGGATAAGGAATTGAAATCCATGGTATTGCCTTTATTTCTGTGTTCCGAAGATCAGTACGGGCACGATATCCATAGGCACTATTGTGTGTAGGAAACACATCTGTTATTGTCAGTAGGTAACATAAGAGCCACATCAGGCATATAGATATCATTACCTATTGTAAACAAACTATATAGAATCATATAAAACAAGCAAAGAGGAATCTGCTTAGTGTAAACATATTTTTATTAATAGCTTGTTTATGTAAAGATGCACATACAGACAATTTACACAAATTACTAATTAGGATTTGAAAACAAGGGCCTTGCCCTTATCTAAGGGTATAAGATACACTTCAAAACGATTCAATACAGCATGCTCAAAAATCAAGTTAAAGATTTACAGTATATAAGACAATACAAGTTATTATAGGTACAAAATACGCAAAAAAGTCGAAAATAATATTCCAACATAAACGAAGGTTGGATACTAGAAAAGATGTGTGACGACTGGGGGCAAGTGAAAAGCGATCACTGCTGATAATAAAATCGTGTACTGATTTATGTACACATAAATGTTAATGTTATATTATGTTAAATATGTATTTATTTTGTTCCTGTGAGAATAAGGGGACAACCATTTGATTCTGAGGGGGGGGGGCTGGCAAATTCGGTCGAGCCAGATTATTTATTTTAAAAATTTTGCGGGCCAGAATATTTATTTTTCGCCGCTTTGCGGCGAAAATTTTTATTTTCAATAACATAATAGTATCATACCAATAAATCTAAGGTCAGATTATTTATTTTCTTGGATGTGCAGGCCAGATTATTTATTTCCAACTTTTTCAGGGACAGAATAATTATTTACAAATCTGCCAGCCCCCCCCCCCTCAGAATCAAATGGTCGTCCCCTAAATCAGATCCATAAAGGAGCAAGTTAATCGTTAATCGAATGCTTAATATATATTGATTGCGCTGCCTGTGATAAATGGTATATCGTGATAAGTAGTGATCCGTTGTTTCTGGTTCTCCACAAACACAGTTAGGACTTTGAATAAGTTGTTTCTTATATAAATGATCATTTAGACTGGAAGAATTCATTCGCAGTCTAGCGTGAAGACTTTGACCTGTACGGGTACCCGTATAATAGAAGGGGGGTTTCTTAATCATCTTAGTTTTGAAATACAACTTTAAACTATTAAGTAAAGGACAAGATTTTATATCAGTTGCCTTGGCTGTTGATTCCAAAGCTTAAATGTAGAGGGGAGATAAAAATTTGAATATAAAGCGGTTTTGGTGATAATGGGACGAATAGCTTCAGAGTTCCTTGTGTTATAAGTATGTATATTCTGAAAGCGAGTCAGTACTAAATAAAAAAGATAAGGAGGCGTCAAATTATTCACAATTTTGTAAAAGTAGGTTATACGATGTGTTTCTCTTCTTGCTAACTTGTTTCATTATAATAATGAATCTGCTTAGATATTATTTTTCATATGAGACGGGAGAAACGAATGTGTTGTCTTCATAAATTTTTCTAATATTGAAAACGAGATGGACTCTTCTGTCATTTCATTTTGGTAGTTGTGTCATCTTATAACGTAACTGTTCATTTCGTACTAACAATGTTTGAGTGGTTATAGAAAAAAAAACTTAATTCATAATCTTAAATTTTTCTTTTTTTTTCTTTTTTTTTTTTTTTTTTTTTTTTTTTTTTTTGTTTTGGGATGTACTTCTACTAAATTAAAGTATGTAGATATTGCCAGATATGAAATCGGAGTGAAAACATTCTGTCTTAATTGCTTTGATTTAAATAGTTAAAGGTATTCGTTGGTTTTAAAGCATAGGCAATAGTCTCTTATATTCGTTTGCCGTAATATTAAATGTAAATATGCAAAAAGAAGCTGCAATGAAGAAATGAAAGGATATTGTATAAAACCGTTGGACAAATTTTCATTTATAAATTGCAAATCAATATAATTGGTCAACAGTTTTAGAATTGTTCAGCATCTTACATTCACCATTTAGCTTATTAAGTAGCGTTCGCACAGATATTTTGTAAGGTAGACTTTCGTCACACCAGTTTTCAAAAGAATTCATGGTGGGATGTTACATAATGTACATCATATATTGACATAAGAATATAGATGTGTGTTTTTTAAAGCAAAGAAATACTGTAAGACAAAGGGACTGGAAGATAACTTATATGGGCACACATCGTGTATATTTTTATCACACAAAGAAGTGCGTATGAATAGGCAACAAAACTCTGTAATGTAGATACACAAGAATATTTCTTACTGAAAACATTTTGTGGAATACTATCTGTGTCTTCAGACCTTCTTGTCCTCTCTTTGAAATTCGGGGTTTATTGCTGTCCAACCCATCATAGCATGGACGACGGATTTTAAGTTTTGGAATACATTCTGATAACAAGACAATAAATATCATGGTTCTGGAATTAAAATTACAATTATATAGCCTGATATCAATTGGTTATATTTTGACTTGAGCATATTTTTCTTATCTGTATATCAAGCAAAACTTAATTGTCTTTTTAAAAACTTAATGCCTGCTTACCACTAGTAACGCCACGGGAAAAGACGCATCGGGAATTGTAGTTTGATGCTCGGGCAAAGAAGACGACAATGTAAGGCTAAAATTCTTTAAGCAAGATTTATAAATACTACGGAATACTATGTTGCATATAAGAAACGGGAACGGCGATCTAGAAAAACCTGTTAAATTTGACAGCGGTCATCCACATCAATTGAAAGCATGGAATCTTCCAGTGAATGGTTAAATGGAAGACATTTTGTCGGTAGGTCTTTTTCGCGTAAGGTACCTTTTTATGTGATACATTCTTAAAGTTTTTTGGTCATATGCGAAACAGTTAACTTTATTACGTTCATCGGCCAGCAGCCGTTTTCACAAAAATCTTATGATAAATTTTTAAGTCCGAATGAAATGTTAAAGACTTACGACTAATTTTTATCGTAAAATTTTTGTGAAAAGGGCTACTGGTTTCTTGATCTTCATCTTGAATTTGAAAACAGAGATACACTACAAACTAGGCTGTATTACATACGCGATGACTACACTTTTCCTATAGTCAACATCCCTTTTCTTTGTAGCAATATTCCAAGAGCGCCAGCATATGGAGTTAAAATCTCACAACTCATTTGCTATTCAAGGGTTTGTGATCGATACAGTGAATTCCTTGATAGAGCTCAGCTGCTTACAAATAGAGTACTGTAAGCAAGGGTATGCTACCAACATCGTGGTATTGTAGATTGCTATATCTGGGATATCTGCTTCCCAGATGACAACAGATCATTCCCTTTACAACCAAAGTTTGTTTTTCCTATACCGGTTTGACTTTACTAACGGAGTTGACATGTTCAACAAGGTGGCTGTCTTATAGGAAGCAGAAGATGCTTACTCTACCGGTGCACCTGATCTCGCCCATGGTTTTTATTGGGTCCGTCTTTTTGATCTGTATGTGTCTCTGCATTTTTCTTTTTTTTGTCTCGTACCCATGTGGTGTCTTTGTTTCTTTAAGTTTCCAATGTTGCCATTGTCCTTGGATTGTTCGTTTTTGACTTACGGTTCGCTTCTCACTTACTTTACCTAATTTGCAAAAATATATACGATATCTTATCGGGCTAATTCTTAAGATGAATCAAGTTGAAATTCTATTTGATTCCATTGAAGCAAAATTGTAATTATAACAATGTTCAAATGGTGTATCATTCTTATTATCATGTAAGCTTTTTACTGACAAATCAAGCTTATAGAATAATTACTGAAGTTCTATCTAATGAAATACTCACCCAACGGCAATACCCCAGTGGCTACCAGCTAATTCATACCCTGGTTTTACAACACTGAACGCTATCTTCATAATGGTAGGTGCTACAGTTAGCGGTCCAATGAATCTTGTTAAAACTGTCAGGAGCCCACTGGCCCCCAGAAAAATCTCAAATATTGAAGCAACCATTATAGATCCAGATATCTATGAGCAATCAGAAAGAAAGAAAGTATAAACTATATATTCTAATCATATGCATTGAGAGAAATTTTGTATATTGTAATCAGCTGCATTTATCTCACATGAAAGAAAAATTTTAAAAAAAATGTTATGAATACGAAATAATATTGGATTATATTGCTTCCCATTTTAATTTCATTTTGTTGATAATATTTGTTTTATTTGCACAGCAAGACACTAACATTGTAATACCACGGGTGTAGTCAGGAAATTATTATCTGCTCTAGATGGCTCTATCCTTAATTATTATAAAGTTCTTTTTATGTAAAACAATTTTATTTTCGCATAGTTATTAAAAAAAATAGCGTTGACAGCAATATTACAATAGTATGCACTGCTGTTGTGAAGACTGTTGATTTCTACTTCAATTGATGTAACGCAAGGAAAAGAGTGTCGTCTGCTACAGCGTTTTTTTTTTTCGTTCTTTTTCTTTTTTTTTTTTTGACAGTATGTTTTGTTGACTTTGCATACTGTGCAACATTTTAAAATTTTAAACAGAAAAAAAACTATTAACAATGTAACTTTTCAAAATAGCCAACAATCAGTATAATAATAACATTAATGTTGTGTTCTACATGGACTATGTAATTTACATTGACAAAGTAGCCAGGGGACAATAGTGCACTTCGTGTGTTTTGTGGGCATGTGGTGTCTTTGGTCTTCCGTCTTTTGGTGTTCTTGCTTTTGCCTTGTCTCTGGACTTTGATTTGTGTAATCTTGTGCTTTGTTCCTTCGGTATTCTACTGCCGTTGTTTGTCCCTTCTGGTCGTGCACTATTGTCGAACACCCTGGCTACTATTTTCGCATAGCCAATGTAAAACACAACATTGTTATATAAATAATATCTTCAGTTTTATTTTTCTTCCTTGAGTTATTTCATATTTTTCATTGTTGGTATACCCGTTTTATTTTCATTTTTACCTGCAATGACTTGACAAAATTTCTCTAAATGACAATCTTTAGAGCTAATTAATTGCGATTTTATTATTATGCATAGAACTTAAAATATTGTGTAACTAATACTATGAACTTAATAATGACGGTACATACTGTATTTAGTCGTGTCTTCCACACTGGATCCTCATTGTTATTTGTCATGTTTTGTACTAAAATGCATATTGTAGTTAACATTAAGTTAAAAAAAAAACACATTTTGCATTTTACCATCTCTTATTGCAGCTTTTTAATAGGAAAATAAGTGAAATAGAAAATATTTATAATTACAAGCATTATATATTAATCAATAGGGCATATAAATAAAACAAAAGTAATGTTACGTGTAGGTTACATATTTTCTAGCCTTTGAGATGTCCCATGTGAGAATTGAACTGTACCCATCTCCGCCCTCTACTTTTTTTTTCATTTTCGATGTGCTATCGTCTTCAAGTTTTATTTATGTTAACCTCTAGGACTAGAGATTAAAAATATGTTTTACCCCCTGCAGGTCATATGCCACCTGAAGTTTTCGTATAATAACTCCAATACCTCCTGTGTAATTGCAACACGGTTAGTGAGTCAATTTCTAGGTTTCAACCCCCATATCAAAATCCAAACTCTGATTCAATTTACTATTACACTTGATATAGGGATAATCATTTCTTTTTACTGTCTACGACCTTTCACTAGCAATTGCTGATGAGTTGCTACCGGCCACAACCGCAATAGTCCACGGGGATATTTGAAATGCCTATAGTTTGGTTTAATATTATTTCATTGAAACATATTCAATAGACTTTACAAGTGTCCTCTCCTTATTAATTAACAAAATACAAAATATGACAGGAAAGCACAAGGGTAACAGCAAACAATGGCCGAAAACTACAATCGCATATCACAATTCCTAAGTGAACTGCACTAGAAAAACACTAATGAAGACAAAAGACAAACGTACATAACGATAGAAACTAGGCATAGCCGGACTTAGTACCGACACTTGCAAAAGCCAGCGGTAGGGTTAAATCGGTTTATGGGTACCCAA
This sequence comes from Modiolus philippinarum, assembly GCA_002080025.1. NCBI lineage: Eukaryota > Metazoa > Mollusca > Bivalvia > Mytilida > Modiolidae > Modiolus > Modiolus philippinarum. The sequence continues at coordinate 276,816 of MJUU01071889.1, forward strand.
ACCTCCCCTTTCTCTATTCTGCTTTCCTATAGCATAAAAAAACATACGAATAAACACAAAACAGCTACACTACTAAGTCTCTGACCACTGTCTTGAAAAAGAAAATCATATGGCTAAACGTAATTTAGAAAGGAGAGTCATAGAGTGCTCGACCGTAAACTGCCAGCTAGCAAAAGGAACATAGTCTTATGGTATCATTGTTTGCTTTGTTAAGTTTCAGTTCTTGTGGGTAAATGATGTCGACCGGATCTTAAAATTGTGATTATCGATAGTAAAGATTTTGCAATGTACCTGCTATTATCATTGAAAATTGAAATACGTTTATCAGTGAAAAGTTACAGTTCCATTTTGTAGTTTGGGATACAAATGAGCTATTGATAAACAATGGTGCCAGAACGAACATAAATGTTGTCTAGCAAGAGATTCAGTGCCTTCACACGTCCAGAAGCAATGATTGTTGTAAGTAATATTGCAGAAGAATCCTTGATTTTTGTTTCATCAAATGAACTGAAGATTCAAAATTTGAACGATCATTTTATAAGCTGTCCGAATTTGGATTTAGTCAAATAATGCGGAAGGGTTGTATAGAGTGTCGAAAAATCATAGATGAAACTGGTAATTTATCTAAAACTTCAACAGAATTTTTTACACTCCTCAAGTAATTTACTCTAGAGTTTTGATATGATTTTTCACACAATATTTTATTACTAATTCCTTTGTATAAGTAAGTGCATTGGTCAAATGGATGTACAAATTTGTGGCAGAACAATAACTTCAAGCCGAAATAAAACGATGTGTGAAGCTTAGGAATCCAGTACATAGTAGGTAAGATGCAATCTTTAGATGGAACTATGGGCGTTTCTATATTTTTGTAATGATGTTTGGTGAGTGTTTTCTCGTCACAATTTGCACATTCAAAGGTGCTTGACCTGGTCAATCCGTTATGTTGGACATCGATATAGGAAAAATGAAAGGATATGGAATGAATGTACATGTGACAAAAACGCACACGATACTTAGAAAACTCCAGTTTATCAAGGACAGGGCTTTTATTCCTGTCTACATCTTGATGTCGCCTGAGGGTCTTCAGCCAGAGGTGAACAATATTCACCCCCTCAAGCGAGATCAAGAAGGCCCCTAGCGTGCACTTAAGCGGTATTCTTGACAAAAATTATATCAAGGTCACTCCCTTGCTCCCCAGTATTTTTTCAAATGATGGCAACGTTGTTTGAAGCTTTGTCGATAGGTGCAACACATATTTTTCACCACGTTCTTTCAGTTTTGACTTAATTTTGTTTACAGACAGCTTAGGATGTGACTCATAATCATTATCGTCATAGAAATTAATTGGTGACTTCACAAAAGATTTTATATTTAAACATTTTAAATTCATTTTTGTTTGCACTTTCTCGTTTGCACCATTAAATGAAACATGGTAGGTGTGCCAATATGTAATTTTAATAAGAAACTAAAATGTTAAGCAGAAACTTTGAGTGACTTATCAGAGCCTATAATCTTTTGGACTGACTAATAAATTTTCGAACTTTATGAAAAAACCAATTTTGATGCCTGTACCAAGTCAGGACCAATGCAGTCGACAATTTTTATTTTTTTTCGAAACCACCGGCTTTTTGTGCCTCTTGACAAGTTTGTTCGGCAATTTTGTCACTATCCCCATTATCTTAAAGTCTCAAAAATGTTTTTGGATATTGGAAGATGGCCCCTAGGGCAAATGACATATTTTCCCAGCAGATCAATTGCATTTGATCCAAAACGATAGAATATCATAGAATATTTTTCCAACGGAAGAAATATAACAGATTTTTACCATATTAGAATAAAAGTTATAGCAATTGCTCTAAAGGAAGAAATATGATGCCATTGTTTATAATATTTTTACGTAAAGAACTTCTGCTGGGAAGAACAAATATACCTTCACATACGTCAAGTGTATGACATAATGTCCGGTTTTTGCTACGTAACGGGATAAGTAACTATCAAAATGTGAAAAATGAACAATACCGAAAAGGAAATAAGTAAATACTAAAAAAAAAAGATACAGAAATTACAGTGAATTTAGATTCTGCAAATGCGCATTTCGACAACTTAATATGTCTCTTCATTGCAGATCAAATCAAAACATTTGGAAATCAGTAAACCGAAATATGGGTAAAAACTGATGGAGATACAAAAACCCAAAAGGATCTTAATAGAAAATCCAAAATCAGCTAAGGACAGAGCTATGCGAGAAGGAGATACTCCGCGGTTTAAAACAAAAAAATTCTTAAATTTTTATATTGCAAGTCTTAAAAAAATCGGTTTTTGGGCCAGCACCGAAGTACTGGCTACTTTGTTTGTGAAAACTCTCGGGCACTAACAGTCCACCAGCAGTGTCATCAATGGTAATAAATGACAAGATACCGAATTTGCAGTGGCTGGTTATTTTGACAACTTATGTCTCTTCAATGCATATCAAGGGTATGACATAATATCCCACTGAGACTGAACGACAGGATAAGTTACAATCGAAAAGCAAATAAATGACGAATAGGTAATATGTATACAGCATTTGTTTGGACAGTACCTGTGTTTATTGTTTTCATGTTTTATGTATTTCATTGTTAGGGTACTCGCCTTGATAAGTTGGACTTTTTTCTAGTTTGATTTTTACTGTGAGTCTTTTTTGTGTATTTATTTTTTAGCCATTCACCACACATAGGGGAGGGTTTGGATCCAAGAAAACGAGTTTAACCCCACCGCAATTTTTGCGCCTGTCCCAAGTCGGGAATATGTTGGTCATTTGCTTGTCCTTGTCTTCTTATAAAATTTTAGTTTCTTGATATTTGGGTTATTGGATGTGGTTTGTTTCCATTGATTTATTCACTTCTTACCTTTTTGGGGCCATTTAGGGCTTGCTATATGGTGTGAGGTTCCTCACTGTGTTGAAGACCGTACGGTGACCCCTAGATGCTTTGTTTTGGGTCGTTTTAACCTGGATATGGGATGTTGTCTCCTTGACATTTACTTCATTTCCTTTCTTTTTCATATATAGCGAATAGGGAATATGGAAAGGTTTCCATTGAGGAATAGAGAAAGATGAATGGCGAATAGGGAATAGAAAATGGATCTGCTTGTCAACCCTGTTTCAAGTAAACATCATCTGAGGCCCCAAGGCATAACCCAAGACAAACAAACAATGAAAGTAAATTACTATGAGACAAAGTATCTACAAATACATTGTAAAATGAAGAGATAGAACAACGCCTCTATAGTTGTTTTTTACCTTGAAGTCGCCATCAGGACTGCAACAATGAGCTTTGCTCAAACCTCAAAGTAATTTCAAGACGGCCCTTAGTGCCGGTTTGAGCGGAAATCATTGCTATTTTTTTAACGATGTCATATATTTATTTTAGCCCATGGATGCGATATCCTCAACAAACATAGAATTATATGACAAGGCGCTCTTACAATAACTGTCATCCTTTGCTCGGCAAAAGCACTGAAGTCCTAAGCTATTGGACATATACAACATACAGATAAACACAGGGCGCCGCTCTTCTAATCGGCTGTAAGAAAACTTGGCATAATTAAATAGAGAGAAATGGACCCTATGAACATGTGGTCAAAATAACGTTTGTTAATTTAAAAAATAATAAAATGCCAAATTTGAAAGCATGATAGTGTACTTTTATGAGATATTCTGTCAAGAACATAACTAAAATATGTACAGAACATATTATATAAACATGTTATTAGATATGTAGAGATACAGTATCGGTAAATTTCTTTGAAGCAACATTCCAAAAGCACCGACATTTGGAGTTTACATCTCACAACTCATTCGCTACTCAAGGGCCTATGGTCGACACATTGACTACCTTGATAGAGCTCGGTTGCTTACAAATAGGCTACTTATGGTATGTTATCAATAATTTGAAGTCTTCACTACAGAAGTTTTACGGTCGACATCACGATCTTGTGGACACCAACTGGATATCTTTTTCCCACATTACAACAGATCCTTCTCTTTGCTAATAAACTTTGTTTTTCATTCACCGGATATGACTTTCCTACATGTTCAACTCGGTGGGTGTCTTATAAGAAGCAGGAGATGCTTACTCTACCGGTGCACCTGGTGGTCTCACCCATGGTTTTTATTTGGTCCGTCTTGTTCATTTTTGTATGTAAGTGTGTCTTCATTTTTCTTTTCTGTGCAGTAATCTTGCTATCTGTTTGTGTCTTTGTTTATCCGATGTTGCTTTTGTCCTTGGATTGTTCGTTTTAGATTGAAGGTTCGGTGTTACTTTAACTTTTATTAGTGACATTAAGTAACTTTTAGCAAAGTCGCCAGTGAATATCTGATTGTATAGCAGTGAAACCGGTAGGAGATGAACAATGTGGTGTTTAATTGGACTTTAATGTATTTTGTGTTTAATTATGAAGTCTTAATAGATTGTGCATTTATTCGTGTGTGGATATTTTTTTTTCGCTACATATAGTCATTTTTGTTATAAATTGAATGAGGTACCTTTATGTTACGCTAGAATTTCATGACCAGTACACTACTTACAATATGTTCCATTTACTGTCCTAGAAATTGTCATGTTGAAATTTGAGCAACTCCAAACTTCAAAATTTGTTAGAGCGAGCATTGGTCCAATGTATGAAAAGGCAGGACATTGAATTATTGGTAATCTAAAATAAAAAAAAGACAAGATTGTCGATAAAAAATATACAGGAACCACAAGAAGATAGAATGACGACATTCGAAATGTTGTTAAAATTGGGTCTGTTGTCTAGGCTAATTCTATTGAGCCGATCGTCACTAAAATCTGGAATGCAGACAAAAATATAGCAAAATGGGTTTCATGGCAGGTAATATGCACATAAACTCGATGAACATTAAAACTATTGGAACCACTAAAGTGAGTACATTAACTTATAAATAGTGTGGAAATTTTTTTAATTCCTTGACCTGCTAAACATGGTGAAACAAGACATTTGTTTTTAATTTGTAACATCGTTTCTTCTTCTTCTTCCGGTACAGAGTTGACTCATTACTGAGCATCATACTCCGAGCGTGACGGTCAAGATAAAAGCCTCCAAACTAGGCAATATCTACAATTAAAATTATGTACAATTATATACAAGGCGCTCAGTGAATGGGTCTGGAACTGGGCAGCAGGCATGCTGCTCAGCATCCCTTGAATTCCTCCATAAACTGGCTGTGGCCTCTGTTGTTGGCAATTTGTCCCTATCCTATATGGTTCTGGGGAAGAAGGAATAGCGGTAAACATCCTGTCTAGTTGTTGGTTGACGGAATTTGTGTTGTCCTCTTGTTCTGCTATCTGATGGTATGAGATATGCGTCAGCAGGGATGGCTACTAGGTAATGCTGGATCTTGAAAAGCAGAAGGAGACGGATTTTGACTCTCCTTACCTGTAGTGGTTGCCATCTGAGATTGTTCACCATCTGCGTGACGCTTCATGGCTACAAGTATGTATAATTCCGGGTAGTGAAGCGTGCTGCTCGTCTCTGCACTTTGTCTAGTTGGTCTATCAGTCCTGTCTTGTGTGGGTCCCAGAAGGATGCGGCATACTCTAGCGTGGGGCGGACTATGGCTTCATAGGCTCTAGCACGTGTTTCGGTCTTACATCCTCGCAGATTCCGCTTGAGGAAGCCTAGTGTTCTGTTGGCTCTAGCCGAGATGTTGTTGATATGTTCGTCCCAGCTGAGTTGCTTGTTGATGGTAATTCCCAAGTATTTACTGGAGTCTACAACCTTTTATATAAATAATTGCTCCAGAATTAGAGGTAAAGGAAACAACAGATACTGCTAGATCTACATCTTCTTGGGGAACATACATTTAAAAATTTCAAAAGAATGGTCATCTCAGTACAACAATTTACGACAAAACGGACGAATTTAATTTCAAAATTATCAATTTCCTTTACATGCAACTACCCCTGATGACAGAGTGTATTTTTCACAGTTCAACTAGCAACCGACCATGTAGAATTTCATGAGGCATACCTATCTCCATGACTGACTTATTAATCAAGGCTTCCAAAAGTCGGTTTCATACGATCATTAAAAAGTCCTTTCCTAGATATCAGTCCCCTGTGGAGAAACTCGAGGTTGTAATGCGAGGAGGAGGTTTGGCGCAACACTAAACAGGTTTAACCTATCATTTCTTTTGAAATGCCTTTACCAAGTCATGACCATTAATGTTGACAAGTTTTTCCGGTGGTTTTGCACTTGCTATGTCTTTTTGCCCGTTTTAGGCCGTTGACAATTCTATTCGGTAATTTTATTATTACCTTCATTTTCTAGTGTCAGACATCATTACAATAGCCCTTTTTCAAAAAGAGTTGTTATCTTTTGCTGGATTAGAACTCTCCCATTAAATGGAGGTACAAACACTCTTCGCTTCCGGTTATCACTCGTACATTTAGCTAACAATATACAACTAAAACCATGAATACATTTTAATTCTAACAAAATAAGTGCAGTGTCACATTAAACCACAGTAAACAATGACATGGTTATCTAAATATGAACAGTTTTATGAACTGCGTTCAGGTTTGATATCCGGAACTGTTTATTTGTATTCAAATGCCGAAACCGAAGGGCGGACCAAATGATTTTTTGAAAAGGCCTATAAGAGCGAAAAGTATAAAAATTATTTTACATATATATATATACCTTGTTCCTATGAAGGTCTGAATAAATGTACATAATCCACTTGCAAACAGGGCATTGCCTAGCATTATGGATGCTACTTCTACGTCATCTATCGCACAGAGTATCGTTGCAAACATTCTTGGAAGCGCCAACATTGAACTCAGTAGAAGCAGGAAGTGCTGAAACGAAAATATGTATTAACTATATAAACTATCAAACCATATAGTTATTTAGATAATGGGTTATAGATTTTGAAAGTGTTTCCTATCAATTCTTAAATTTGGGGTATCCAACTTAGCGAATACTTAAATCTAACAAACTAAGTTTTTCATTTTATATTCGTATGGCCATATGTAGAAACCCCATTTTTGGTTGCTTCGGTATTTCGTTATTTTATAATCCGAAATGGTGAAAACTGGAATAGGGGTGTTCTTAAAACGTACTTATTTCAAGATCAGTGCTAATGAAAGATCAATATTTTACATAACATAATTTTATTGTTCAACCACATACTTAAAATGGGTTTGACAATGATAAAGCAATACAATTTTACAATGAAAACAATAAAGAAATTTAGTAGACAATACACAATATTTCAGGCAGCAAATAAACTTGATGTTTGAATCTTGCAGTATTAAGAATAATTATTGGTTCCTTATTTGACATTAAGAATATATATTTATCTTTGGAATTCAAATATTTTAAAAGATTTGTTATTGACGAAACTGAAAAGTGTTATATATGGACACTTTTCCACAGATGCTTAAAGCCAACAAGATCAAGAAAATATCGTATATGAGTCATTTGTAATATAACACGAAAAGAACAAAATATTGATATGATCACATTACCTATAATATAAACATAAAAAACATAAAACAAAGGGATCTTCCCTTTGACTTAATATAGCTACCTTGGTATAGGGAAATCAGTACGTGATCTTTAATACGATGTTTCTTATATTTGATCAATGGACTTCTAAATGTTTGGATTTGATCTGCACTGAAGAGACAAAGAGACATAAGTCGACGAAATGGCCATACCAAATTATTACAATATCTTCTGTATTTTGTTATATATCAAAATTTATGACTATATCAACATTTGATATATTAACTGCTGTAAAAATACCTGTAATGCCAATAATATTGTAGTTATCCATGGTGGATTGTCATCCACTTTGTATTGTAATCCTGATAAAATACTGGACTTCTCCATAATACCATTAATCTATCAATGGTATATGCATTGTATCTACTTTTTTCCTGTGTGTGTGCATAAAAATGTAAAT